>NW_019104534.1:5337-19362 GCF_001995035.1 Momordica charantia | reverse complement strand
GAAAGCCAACCAAAATAATTGCAATCCCGTCCATAATGAGGGATGTGAGTGTTTGACTTGGTTTTTGAATTGAATGAGTTGACTTTGACTTATCTTGATGGAGTTGACTTTGACCTTGACCAAGTGGACTTTAACTTGCCATAAAAACACTTAAAAATGCATAACTTGCACCAAATTGAAGTGCATAGTTCTAACTTCTTGCACATCTTCCTTTATTTCTCTTGTCGAGTTCAAGAACGCTTGGACATGAAGTAGCAAAGCTTGTTGAAGTTTCCTAGCTCTCGATCTTGTAATCGGTCCATGAGGCATAACAACGGTAGCTCCTTGGTTCATATCACTGTTCATGTTTATATTATTGTTTATCATTTCAAGACCTTTCTAAAATTGTGTAGAAATTTTAGAAACACACAAATAAAATTTCTTATTTCTGATTCATATTTCCAATTTCTTTTCTAAAACATAGGTAAGAGTATTATTTTATTTCTTATAAAATACATACTAAATATACAAAAATAAATATAACATAAATTTTTTTAATATTTAATTTGAAATGTTAACTTTTATATCAAGCTTTTACATTTTTTAATTTAAAATTTAGAAGGAGAAAGATAGAACAATAAACAGGAACATTATCAAACTCAACGTTACACTTTTAATATTTTTACAAGTCTATTTGATTCCTAGTTTTCTAAAAACAAGTGATTTAGTCTTTTGGATTTATAAAATAATTCATCGTAGTTCATGCCATTAAAATTGGTGGATGATTCAACATGAACTTAGCTCAGTGTTAATTGACACAGTTTTCTGACTATAAAAACTCACAAGTTTGAATCCCCTCACCTCCACTTATACGAACAAAAAATTAGTGGAGGTGATAGGTGATATATTTTTCTGTCACATTAGCATAATATTTCTTCTATAATACGTCAACATTGTTATAAGAATTAATTAAAAAAATATAGTTGACTATATATTATTTTGATGTAAAAGAAAAGAAAAATAGAGAGTCATGTAGAAACATATACTTATTTGTTTCGTGTAACTTTAATTTTAAGAGTGTAGATGCAAATAACTTATCGATACTTGAGAGTATACTTTACCAATCAAGGTAGAGACTATGTTGTAACAAATTTCAAACCATAAAGATAAATTGTTATGTACGAAACTAAACTATTACTAATTCGAGAGTAAAGATGCTCAATTGTTATAATTTGAGATCGGATGTTATTTCAACCAAACATAAAAGAGATTAATGGTAGTTTTTAACCCGTGAATATTTTTACATCATAAAAGAATTTAAAACTCACCCAATTTTCTATTAAAAAATTGTGAGATGAGTTGTATTTTTTAAACCATCAATATTTCTATGTTATAAAAGAATTTGAAATTCACTCATTTTCGATAGAAAAATCGTGAGATTGAATCTTCAAAGATGTAACAAAAATGGCCAAATGGCCAAATGGCCAAATGGCAAACGCTAAGGCGAGAGTGGCGATAAAACGGGAGGAAGAAGAAAGCGGTCGGGGAGAGAAACAATAATGGCGAGAACTTGGAGGACCCGCCATGGCCAACGAGTTTTGAGTTTTTTGTTTAAAGCATAAGCACACTACATTCTTCGGCCTCTCACAGTCCTTCACCTCCGTTCAACACCAAACAAAGTCACCCAAATAAGTAAACAGGGCGGCTCTCTCTCTCTCTCTCTCTTGCTCTCCCTTTTCAAAAAGCGAACCAGCTACTTTTTCCATTCTCTCTCTCTCTCTAGAGCTTAATTAATGTTATTCCGTTTTTCTGAGGAGCTACCGCGTATCTGATCCGAGAATCGGAGACCAGAAAATCCCCCCCACTTGTTTGATTTCTTGACGCAGTTTTTTTCAGTCGTCTGTAAGTCTACTGCACCCTTTTTGTCTCTATTTTGAGCTTTGATATGGGGTTTCTTTTTTGTGTTTTGGGTTCGTACGGAATCTTCGGTGGATTGGGGTTTTGTTTTTGTTAATTATATGCTTGTTGGTTGGTTTTTTTTTCTCTTCTTTATGGGTTTGTTTTGTGTTGTTGTGATCTTCAGTTGTAATTATAAATTTCCACATTGTTTTCCATTCGCGTTGTTGACGGTCAATTTTGAACCCAATTCGCCAAATTGTGTCTGTGTTCTCTGGAATGGGTGTTTTCTGTGATGGCTATGGGGTGCCTAGAAAGTATACGTGGGAAAAAAACACTAGACAATTAGAATGAGATTTTTGTCATAATCAATGAAATTTCTTGTATGAGTTGTTTTAGAAGTTTCTGAAAAAATTATCGATCCGATGAAGCTAAGCTAGATAGTCTTTACTGAGCTCAATATTTTGTCGTCTTGTTTTCTTACCCACGTTTCACGGCACATCTCTAGCAATTTTTTGTTTTTGTTTTTGTTTTTTTTAAATTGCCCTTGAAATAAATTTTTGTTAAAAGATGTGCTTTGCCTATTGTTTCGTTTGGTTCTTTTTCTATGGTGCTCTAGACTATTGAATGCTGTTAAACAGATCAATCTGGTGTTTTACAGAGTAGCCGCCTTGAAAATGACAAGGATAAGCCGTACTTATAGTGACACAATGCAAAGAGAGGGTGTCTCAGCTGTATCAGCTGATGTGATATTTGCTTCTAGTCGGTTTCCAAATTACAAGATTGGAGCTAACAATCAGATTGTGGAGGCTAAAGATGATCCCAAAGTAATATCAATGAAGGAGGTAATCGCTCGTGAGACTGCCCAGCTGTTGGAACAGCAGAAACGCCTCTCAGTTCGAGATTTGGCCAGTAAATTTGAGAGGGGTTTGGCTGCTGCTGCTAAGTTGTCAGAAGAGGTAAGGGTTTTCCAATGAAAAGTTATGTTTCCTATCAATACAAGAAAAACCCTCCACTTGTACATAATTATTTTAGAAGTTAAATATCTGTTTTGGTATTGCTTGATTATTGTCAGGTTATCTTGTCCCGTTCAAGAGAAAATTGGATAATCATATAAGAAATCATACTCTTAAAAATATGTTTTTCTTTGAATGTGTTTGGAGGATTTAGCTACTCCGTACATAATGTAAATGAGTATAAAAAAAAGTTTATCCCTCCCACTTGGCACACACATAAATTTCCGTTAGATATTAAACTTTTAATAATTAAGTTATATTCATTGGATTCATTTCATTTACATTATTTGGTGCAAGTTGAAGAATACGGATTAGTTCCCTTTGGTGAATTTTTCTTTCATAGTTCGATTTCATTTATTAATTGGGGATATCTGAGATTAGATGTAAATAACGAAAATACACTAATTATAATCTAATTATTTGTGTTTTTTGGAACTGTGCTTCAAGAGCCATGCTGTAGCACCTTTGGTTAGAGAGGAACTTCCAAGTCTTTGAGTATAAATCTTCCACTTTTGATATTTTTTACAGAAATGTATGGCACACCTCCTCATGGTGGTGTATCAATTACTAGAAATTCTTTTGTAATTACAACATTTCCTTGTTTATGAACAATTGGAAAGTCTTTACTAGTTTTTTTGGGTGGGGTTCCCTCTACCCCAGCCCTTAGGTCGTTCCTCCCTCTTTTTGTCTATATAAAGTTTCTTATCCCAAAAAAAAAAAAAAAATCTAATTATTTCTGCAATTCAGGCTAGACTAAGAGAGGCAGCTTCACTGGAAAAACATGTTCTATTGAAGAAGCTTAGGGATGCATTGGAAGCATTAAGAGGACGTGTTGCTGGAAGGAACAAGGATGATGTAGAGGAAGCAATTGCAATGGTGAGTTTTCTGATTTCCTAGATGATCGCACCCTTCAAAACATGCATCTAGAATTATTATTATAATTTTATTTTCTAACTTCTTTTGCTACTGATGCTATCTCTGAACTTGAGAAAATTAATGAGAGTGCTTGATTGCGCTTATTCTAGGTGGAGGCCTTAGCAGTTCAACTTACTCAGCGGGAAGGGGAATTAATACAAGAAAAGGCTGAAGTGAAGAAGCTAGCTAATTTTCTCAAGCAGGTGAGTTTAGCATTGTAATTAAAGTTGGTTGATAGTTCTCCATATCTCAAAAGCACATATATTAAGAACTTATAGCTGTTTCTTCTTCTTGTTTATTTTAATGAGAAACAAGCTTTGTGATAAATGAAATATACAAAAAGAGAAACAGGCTTGTTTTTGGGGGAGATTTTTGTGGCAGGCTTTTTTTTTCTTCCCTACTTTATGGGGGATTTGGCTGGAGAGAATAGAGTTTTTAGAGGTGTAAAGAGGTTCTTTGAGTCCTTGTGGTATCTCATTAGATTTAACACGTTCCTGTGCGTGTCGGTTTCTAGAGTGTTCTTTAGTTGGTTATTTATTTATTTATTCTTTTTTTTTTTTGTTCTTTTTGTATGCCCTTTATATCTTTTCATTTCTCTTGATGAAAGTTCGGTTTCTCATTAAAAAAAATATATATACAAAAAGAAGAGACGACGCCCAAAGAGCTGGGTAATTCCAAAAGTCCTCTTTGGAGAGCCAGCTGATAGATGCACTTCATGACCTTGGTAGTATTCAGCCAAGGACAACAAATGCTGTGATGTTTTCTCCTTTTGCCTAAGGTTATTGCTATTTATGACATTTTCTAAAAGATGCTGCATTAGATGAGATTTAGTCATTTGTCTTTTTTTTTTATATGAAAAGATTTAGTCATTTGTCTATTGAGTATTAGTAGACTTTTTCCCTCAACTATATTCTTATGAGACGATTGGCAAATATAGTGCCTTTATTAATTTTGAAAAAAGCCACTTAAGAAAAGTCATCTTTGCAATCATGTTTACTTTATTAATTATTGGTTACTTGTCAGCTTTTGAATGGTTATGAGTTATGCGTATTTTAGTTTAGGCAACGCATCAACACTAGTTGAACGTGTGACCCTCCAACACTCGTCAAACAATTGCTTTATACTTAAATTAAAGTGCTAAATAGTTTACTTTGTTTTTAATATTTGACAGATCAATGGGGGCAAGTGGTTAAATTAATTAATTTTTTAATTTTGGTTTTGAATTCTATTCAAGTACTGTGACTCCCTTGTATTAGCGTTTGATCCCCTACCTTTTGTAATTTCATACCATCTATGAAATTGTTCATTATAAAATGTATTTTATATCTAGTACTTTACTCTAAGGTATTGCCTTTTACAGAATGATTCCTCCACATTCTTTTTTGTTCCAGTGCTGAGAGTTTATTTTGTTCTGCAGGCATCAGAAGATGCTAAGAAACTTGTCGATGAGGAAAGAGCTTTTGCACGTGCAGAAATTGAAAATGCAAGAGAAGCAGTTCAGAGAGTGGAAGAAGCTCTTCAAGAACATGAACGAATGTCTCGGGCAGCTGGGAAGCAGGTTTTCTCCTCCTCGATTATTGTTTTTAGGGATTATGTATTACGCGTCCACAACCCATCTCTTATTTGTAACCTTGTATTTGTTTTTCCCTATAGAATAAATTTTAACATCCTTTTTAAAAAACAATATATTCAACCAATTAGATGAATGGATACAAGCTAGGGGCTGGTGGTAGAAAAAAACCACTGTCAAAGAACTCTATTACACGAGCACCCTTCGAACAAGGTTGATTCAAAAGACTCTATGGCTGGAAAAAAATTTGTATTTATGGCACCCCGACAAGAATTGAGGACTTGTACAAAATCACAAAAACTATCCATGGGTTTCTTTCCACCATGAAGGATCCTTCGTTATTTTCCAACCCTGAAGCCATATATCGCTCTATCCTAAAAAAATATATATATATATATATATATCTTGTGTTTTCTTTCATTTATTCTCAATGAAATTTTATGGAATAGAGTTTTGGTTAACCTAAAGAGCTTTATAGTTGGACAAGTTTAATGATTGATAAGTTTTAGGGGATAGATATATTATTACTTTACTTTTTGTTAGTGAAAGAATGTAAAGTATTCATATTTTTATATTACTTACGTTTCTATGTTCTCTAAATGGGATAATTTCTTGTAATTTCCATATTTTGTTTTCAGTCTGAGGATTTCTTATCCTCATCTATCTATTCTCAAAATGTTTCTTTCATATTTATATGATTTCTACGTAAAATATAAAGCTATATATGGTGCATTGTTGTCGCTCTTAATTTTTTCCCTAATTTTCAATAGCTTATCTAGCACAATTCATTAACGTGTTTAGGACCTGGAAGAACTAATGAAGGAGGTTCAAGAGGCTAGAAGGATCAAAATGCTCCACCAACCAAGCAAGGTTCGCATTCTATCCTCATTCTTTATGCTGTTATTATCATATAGCTTACACTTATATCCCTTGTAAATTAATTTAAGTTGCTCTATCATCATTGAGTTTGCATTTTGAATAACTTTATATGGTAATAAATAGCAAAAACAAAAACTATGACTCTCTATGTGGTTCTTTTGAGAATGGATAAATTAGATATTGCTCCATCTGGAGACTGGAACAAGCCTTAAGAATTCAACGCTTCTATTTTCAGTGCTACTCAATATCCCTTAGATTTTAACTAATTTTCCTGCTATTATATATTTTTCTTGTAAAGTATGTCAAAGAATTTAGTACATGTAGGTTATGGACATGGAACATGAGCTTCAGGCATTGAGACTGCAACTTGCCGAGAAGTCGAAGTATTCTATACTACTTCAAAAAGAAGTAAGTTTGTTATCTTATGATATGAGCAACTTTGATTTATGATATTATTTGTTTTCTGTTGGTTTGATAGTTTCGTGAACACTGCATGTGACCTTGAGAGTGATCCTTTTATATGCAATTTCTTCGGGGTGAAGCATATTTTTAGCTGTAAGTTAAAGAAAACACTATATTACAAATGTCATTTCTAAAATTGCATAAAAATGAAATAAACTATGATAATTGAGGATATTTGCGTCATCTAATTTCAGATTTCTTCTCAAAGACTCCCCGTTGGCTGTGGTACCCTTATCCACTAGTTGTTATGAGCTAAATAATTTTTGGCTGTTCCAGCATTGTTAACTTTCTAAGTTGACCTTAACTATTTTTAATATCCCACTGGTTCCAGTGCGGTTTGACTTCCTATGAACATTCAACATGTAACTATCCTCCGATAGAAATGAAGAACAGGAAAATATATATTTTCAAGCCTCTGTAATAATTGTACTGCAAATGAAATTTGGATATAATCATATAGTTTCGAAAGACCAGCAATTTCAGGGAATTGTTATTTATTATTTTTTAATGAGAAACCAAGCTTTCAATGAGAGAAAATGAAAGAATGTACAAAGGGCATACCAAAAAAAAAAAAAAAAACACAAAAGGGGATCCGCCTATAAGAATAGACCCCAATCCAAAAGAATGACACCTCACAAAGCGTTAAAGTCCGAGATTCAAAGAGAGGTATTAAATCTCTCCCAGACCTCCCTATAAGATCTCTCAACTCCCTTGAAAAACCTGTTATTCCTTTTCATCCAAACACTTCACAAGATGGCAGCCTGCCATAACAAAGGCCCTTTATTTCGGAGCGGTGGGAACAACAACACCTCCTCCAACGAAGTGCTACAATCTCTATTACCTGCCCAAGAGACCTCGCAAACCTCTAGAAATCGATTCCAAATAAGCTGAGGAAACTGACAACTCCACAAAATATGATTAAGGTCCTCAGAAGCGTTTTTGCAGAGGACGCACTACTGAGGCCCACAACTACAACAAGGAAGTATGTCTCTGAATACGGTCCAAGGTATTAACTATTCCACGTAAAACTTGCCAGACATAGAACTTAACCATCTTCGGAATCTTTACCTTCTAGAGGGATGAAAAAATTGAGGTCTTAAGGGGAAGCAACGGGGCACTCCGAAGCTAGAAAAAGGAACTACAAGTGAAACCCAAAGACAGGTTAGGGGCCCAAGACCTAATGTCTTTCTCCCCTGCATGAGACGGACATCTCCTAACAAAGCAAGCAAAGTAGTAACCTCCGGCTCCAGTGCTTTCCTATCCGTCAAAGATTGATAGAGACCCAAATAAATAAAATGAGGATTTCCTCAACACCCCAAAATAGAGGCCACTGAGGTTCATTCAGGGAATTATTTTTTAACCCAGCACATCATTCGGAAGAATCATAACAATAGTTTCTTCTATGCCAAAAGCTTTGCAAATACAAACGGACCCTGTCAAAAACCTCAAAATAACGATCAATAAGAGCTTTTTTTTAGAAGAAACAGTATATATATATATATATATATATATATATATATATATATATATATATATTTTAAAGAATCAATAAGAACATTTTACATATTCATATTTCCTTAGGGTTGAGGAAGCAAGGAGAAACAATTTCCTTCATATTCACATTTAACCTTCCAAAGTTTAGTAAATAGTAATGAAAGGGGATTGAGGCCAATTGGATGAAGAAACAAGCCAGCTAAAAGAGAATTGCACGAAAAGGCATCAAAAGAATCAAAAGACCACACATATCGATCCTTATAACCTGACATGAATCAACCCCTTGAACCCTTGAATAATAGATAGAGAGAGGAAAAATTTAAACCGCCTCTCTATCAAAACGAGCCCTGAGATGGTAACTGTGAGAAATGGTCCTCCCACAAATTTAAGGAAGGAGGCAATCCAAGTGTTTGCAAGAATAAGATTGTGCGGGGATCATTTCTCATAAGGACGCTATCCAAGTGCTCTCAGCAATTATTTTACCCTTTTTTATCTCTTCGAAAGTAAAAGGGGGCCTCCAAACTCTCCAATTTTCTTTTACCAATAGGTTCTTTTTCTTTTCTTTATTTATTTGGATAAAAACTAACTCTAATAAAGAAAATTGAGAGAACCAATTGTAATTGTAATCGAAGTTGAAGCAATGTAGTTAGGTGGTGTGAGTATGCTGTTCAGTGTTCATTTTTATTCACTAGTTCTTTTTGGTTATTTCCTTTATTCCTTTTTTCTCTAACTGGTCCAATTTTACGGTATTCTCGAAGATACAGATTCTTTTTTATTTATTTTTAATTATGCTTCCCTCTCTTCTTTATCCTGTCACTTTTTCCAGCTTGCAATAAGCAAGAAGGCAATGGGAGACAGCTCCAGCCTTTATGAGATAGATGGCACCGAATCCTTGGGTTCTTATCTCCATATCCAACCTTGCTGTGATATTGCTCCAGACCTTTCAAAATGCTCTATTCATTGGTACCGCATAGCATCTGAAGGTGGCAAGAAAGAACTTATTTCAGGTACTCTAGACTTGATAACTACAAGGTTTTAAGTTTAGTGGTATTTCCATTGTCACGGGAATTCCAAAATATTCCTTTTTCCTAATTTTGATTTGAACTGTTATTATCACAGGAGCTACAAAATCAGTTTATGCTCCAGAGCCTTTTGATGTTGGGAAAATCTTGCAAGCTGAAATTAGTTTAGATGGCCAGAGTATCACTTTGACAACCACTGGCCCTATTGATCCAGGTAGTTTAATAGGTTGATGTGTGTATAAGTATCCATTGATATGTATGTAAAGTAATAAATAATTCTTGTCTTGGTTTCTATAACTGTGTAGCGCTTGTTTTGCTTAAATTCATGGGAAGGAACTAAATGTTAGCTTTCTAACAGCTGCTGGTCTGGGAAGCTATGTTGAAGCACTGGTGCGGAAGCACGACGTTGAATTTAATGTATGTCATCCTACTACTTATTTAGAATTTTTATTATGCAAGACTGGTAATGGCTCATGAAAATATCATTAGCATATGACTGTTCCGACACCGACATATGACTGTTCTGACTCCCAGTTATCGAAAAAAAAAAAGGTCATAATGTGAAGGTTGCCTAGAAGGATTTAAGATTGAGGTATACCAAGATAAATTAAAACTGTCCAAACAAAAATAAAACAAACCCACAAGGGGACTACAGTACATCGTGTCAACTGATATGTAACATGGCATAGACTTTTCTTTGACAATATACAAGAACCAAGTGGGGAAGCAAGGAAAAACTCTCTGATTGTGTTTTGTTGATTGTTAATAGAAAAGGAGAGTAATTACAAGGGTTTTTGGACAAAGAACTCCATCTTAGAACTAGGTTACCAAATTCCTAACTTGTTTTTCTTCAAAAAACAGAAAGCTGATCTAGAGCAATTTCAAAATATCATTGTCCTATCTTTCCATATAAAGTTTAACAGTTCTGTTTCTTAGTTGAAAAAGAAAATAGAAATAAAAATTTAAAACCGCCCCGTCTTAATCACCTGCATTTTAATATTTCCTTGTTCATGAACTCATTATCTATTACATGTTGCTCTTGTAGTTATTTATTTTTGTTTATAATTATATTACTGTCATTATAACACGTCTTAAATAGTTTCATATAGATTTTCTTTTTCATAGATTTATACCAGGGCTTCATTGAAGACTCTTGCTTCTTATCTAAAAAAGAAGACTCTTGCTTCTGCTTTTTCATCTGTGGATTGTCAACTATCTCCGCCATCTTTTTATGGAGTGCACGAACTCCATTTTATTTTTCTATTTCAGGTAGTTCTTACCCAGGCGAATGGAGTAAATCATCCATCGGAGTTGATACATGTGCTCCATGTTGGAAAAATGCGGATAAAGCTCTGCAAGGGAAAGAACACAATAGCTAAAGAATATTATTCTTCCTCAATGCAGGTAAATTGAATATTATTTCAAATTTCGAATTAGCTGCAAAACTAAGAAGAATTTTACCAGTTTGGACGTAAACAACTAAACATATCTACATAGTCACTGACTCACTAGTCACTACTAACACATTATTTAACTTAGTTATGTGGAGTTCGAGGAGGTGGCAACGCTGCAGCTCAAGCATTGTTTTGGCAAGCCAAGAAAGATCTTTCCTTCATCTTAGCTTTTGAATCTGAGAGAGACAGGAATGCGGCCATAATGCTAGCCAGGAGGTTTGCCTTCGATTGCAATGTATGTTCCATTCATTCCCTGCTCAAAAGTAATATTGAGAATCCTTAATTGTTTGAATGATGAGCTTAGCAATGACTAACGTGAATGATTCAGTTTGCCTCCAAATTTTACTTTGTCCAGCATAGGACTTTACATACCATTTTACATACCAGTAAATGGGATGCCACATGACTTTTTTTTTCCCTGTTTTGACTTAAGATCTAATAGTGATATAAATACAAATGTTGGGCAGATCATTCTTGCTGGACCCGACGACCGAGCTCCATCAGGAAACTGATGAACCTTTGTAGATCTCCCCTAAATGTAAATTATCCTTAGCTCCCTTTATTCACCATTTAATAGTTGAATATGGCATTATGAACTGTTATATTGGGTTCCCTATTTGTTTGTGGTGCTTCTGTTTTCTCCACACCTTTTTTTCCTTCCTAACATTAAGGCATATTTTTTTTTACTGTTTGCCTTTTTGGTTCAGAGTCCTAACAAAGCTGTCCCCTTTATGATTGAATTTGTGGTTGTGTTTCATCCAACCAATAGATGTAAAATGGAATCTTCTGAGTAGTTGTCACTCTTACATGATTGATATATATATATATATATATATATATATATATATATATAGTGCATGTGTGAAGTTTTTCAAAGTAGATACAATTCAAAATCTTGAGGGCTCTAGTGTCATATTCTTTATCTGGATACCCGGTTTCAAATTTCTCCAAGTTTTAAATGTCTGTTTTTGTTTATTTTAAGTTTCGAGTAAATTTGAGATACAAGCTGTAAATGTTGAAATGCAGATGAAGTTAAAACTCAAGTCGGTGTAGAAAGGAAAATACTTGCCTATACATCGGTCGGTAAAAGTTCTACTAACCTTTTTATATGCAACGTATTTCTATTGGTTAAAAGATTTTAGCATGATCTACTTATCTATTTTATTAGAACAATAAAAATGTGATATCGAAAAGTCAATAGACTGGTGCGTAGGCAAGTATTTTTTGTGTCGAAAAGTGGGACATTTTGGGATGAGAGGGGTTGCAAACTTTACAATATTAAAGTTATAATGTTATAATTATTAAATTATAGATAAAATGTTGAAAATTTTTAAATGAAAGGATACTTTTTTTCTTTCACCAAGAGATATGAAATGGATATGATGTGTGTTAAAAGTTCATAAAATGGGGGATTTGTTTTCTTGCCTCAAGAATTCCAGTCATTGTGTTTCTCAAGGAATTGTTTTTCTTAAAATTTGAGATTTTTGCAATCTTTCATTGGCTAGTGTGATATAATAATCAAGCCTCACCCCTAGGCATTTAAATTCTATATTTAATTCTAATTAAAGGTACTTTGAAAAAAAGGTTACTTTTACTTGAAAATTAATTAGCTTTATGCTATTTTGAATGAAAAATTAAGATAAAAATATTGCAATAAACAAATTTATAATAATGTTGATGTAAATGAAGAGACTAGCGTAATTGACATATATCTCCAACTAAGAGGTTAAGGTTGTGAGTTTGATTTCTTATCCTCACAGGTTGTACTATAAAAATATATATATTAAGTGTTAAGTACATTATAATATTATATCTAGTACCAGTTGTCATTCAAATCTCTCTATTATAATAATATTTTATATTCAAACAACGAAACAAAATATGTAAGCAACTTGCATCTTGATTTGAAAAATATTGTCCATTCTACAAGAACAGGAGTGATTTACAAAGAGTAATTTACATCACATTTCTCTACAACAATTATCATTACGGAAAGTGATTAAGCAAAAAATAATATTATTCACAATTAAAAAGAAAAAGAAAACTAGTTACTTTTAAATAAGACAATTAATCAAATCATGAAAATTTTCACCAATAAGGTAGTAAGATATAGCTTTAGTTTAAAGTATTTTTCAACAAAGTTTAGATAGGTTATTATGTCAATTGTGGAAGTCTTGGGCTTAATAATTATCAAATGGAATAGTTTACTTGCCATCTACTTTGAAAGGCTGACTTTTAAGGTTTCAAGAAAATTAAATTAGGTGTTATTTTACAATTTAGTCCAAATTGTAACGCATTCATAATTATGTGCTACATTTATTTATCAGAAAAAAAAGAGTAGACGAGAATCATAGTTTATTATAATAAATTAGAATGAATTCCAAATTTATAGGTCTGACACTAAATTAAGAACAGGATTCATCATTCTGCCAAAGCAAGCTTAGTTCAACCGTAATTGTAAAAAAGAGAATGTGATTCTTGATTCTAGAGGATAAGATTGATCTCAATGGTAGGAATTGTAGGAATCTCCCTCGACAAAATTTATCCTTTTAATACTTTTCTTTTTATATCTACCTATGTCTTTGTATAACACCTTTAATATAAATTAGATTCCTTCTCATTTCATATATTAGTAAATATAAATATTTTTTCCGTTACTAAAGTGGAGTAAGCAATTCAAACCTATGACCTCACCAATCAACACCCATATTTTGTTAGATGCGAGCAAATTTTTGACGAATAATTAAAAAATATATTTTTTTATTTTTCAAAAACTTAAAAAACTGTAAAGTTTTTATTGGTGATCAGTAAGAAGATAAATGCATATTAGTAAGCATCTAAGTATTGTTCATTTTCTAACAGGGTATTCAAAAAACTTGATGACTTGAGTTCGATCTAAAGAGTATTCAACTTAATCCAATCCAATTTATAAACAATAAACACCCTTATTTTATCGTACGTTCACGCCAAGATTTTTGTAACCCTACATTATCCTAAAACAAAGTTGACATGACTAAAAATGAATGATGACCAGTGACCAAGTTGTAGACAAGTATTGTCTATTAATAAATTACATAGATTTTGCAATTTAGCAAGATAGAGAGGAAAAATTAAAAAAAAATAAATAAATAAATAAAAAGGAGAGAGAAAAGAGAAAAAAACAAAATCAAAATCCCCCATTCTCTCTCTCTCTCTCTCTCCCAATTTTTCTGAGCCTCACACTGAAAAATTCGATCTCAAATGCTCTGTTCAAGTTCAAGGTCCTCCTCCAATGGCGTCTGACAATTCCAACTCTCGCCATTTCTCCTGGTTCATCAAATCTTGCTTCCCTAACCCCA
>NW_019104533.1:1250544-1260941 GCF_001995035.1 Momordica charantia | reverse complement strand
TGGCAGACGAAATGCAATCTGTGATTAGCCATTTTTGTAAAGCTTTTGTTTCTGTATTTTGTTTCTTGGGTGGAAAGGGTATTGCGATTTGGAACTGAGATTTTCGTGTAGCGCTTCCACTACTTTGGTTTGGTCTATTAAATTATTCAAGCTCCCCTTTAATTTTTTCTTCTCTCTATAAAGTTATAAACAAATAATAAATAAAAGACTCCTAGAATAAGTATTTAGTTTTCCCAAACAAGTTGTATGGCAATAAGTTCCTTTCTTTTTATATACTTTGTTAACGCTTTCCAAACCTTCGTAAACATACGAAAACGATTCATTTCCTTTCAAAAGTCTCAATGCTCTAGGCTCTTATATTTCAAATACCAATACCATTTCTTTAATATTACAAGCAAAGTTGACATGACAACGTCTTTGTTCTAAAAGTATTATTTAAAACAATTGTTTATTTTGCATTTTTTCTATTTTCAAACTTAATTCAAGTAAGCAATCTCTACCTTAATTATCACATCGTTATAGATTATATCATGTAAACTTTTTTTTTTCAAAATATTAATTGATGTTTACTCAAACAATATTTTTGAACAAGTTAAAGTTTTTATTGAAACTTTTGAAATAATAGGAGTATTTTTTTTTTGACAAAGGGTAAATTTTAGAGGTATTTTTCATCTTTTGTTTCCAATTTTTAATATATTCCAAAACATAATTTTAAAAAAATATTTTATCATATTTGAATTCATCGATGTTGGGATTATAAAACTCATTTTTTTTATTAAAAAAATATAAAAAAAACAGGAATATTCTCAAACGAATCCTAAACTTTCAATCGTGAGAGTGGATCAAATCAAAATGGATATGCGAAGTATACTCGATTGTCCCATTGAATTTTTTGGTCCACACCCATATCTAGTTCATCTCACTTAGAGCATAGCTCGTTAGTTAGTAGTACTAAGTCCTAAATTTAGGACTACAAATTGTCAAAACATTTTCATACTAAATTAGTCATTAGACTTGTTTTTTGTTTTGTCATGACAAAAATTGGCGGGACATTCGAAGAGACAAACCGAGAGAAGGAATTCACATGCTTGGGGATATACGACCTTCGGTTGTTTTGGAAAGGTATTTTGCATTTCTTTGTGACATGACACTGACACGAAACCAAAATTTGGCAGCAGTTGGTTACAAACTTACCCATGCAAAATTAATTTTTATATAATAATTTATTATATAAACTCTAGTTTTTTCTTCTTCTTTCTTTTTTTAAGAAAAAAGAAGTAAAACAACATGGAAGATCCTGATTGGCTAGACAATTCAGCCAACTAGGGATACAATTATCCCAAAATACACTTTCCCTTTTCTTATGGGATCTTTTCCCAACTGTGTGAACATATAAATTGGTCCTTCTATCTACTTTCCAAAAGAGATAAACCCGCAGAGAGTTTTTAGGACTTAATCACACAGAAGCTTGGCAAGCTCCTCTGAATCAGTTTCCACTCGAAAAAGAAGAGATGACGAAGGCCTTACACACTGCTTCCGCCTCCAATCTCTTCACTCCCTGGCAAGACTCCACCATTTTACAACCTGCAGAAACGACGTCGCCCCTCCAATTTCTCAGTACTCATCCCAGGCCTCCCAGTTGGTGTGTCTCTGACCAAGAAGCATCCATATTAAGCGCCCATGTAAGTGTTGGAGGAGGAACCCATTTCATGTTCGTCCTCTGAATTTCTTCTAAGATTAATTGAAGTAATGACAATATAATCTTTAGTTTGTAACACTATTTTACAATTGAGCCATTAAAATTCCATGCATAACAAGTTAGTCTCTATAGTTCAAGTTTATTATCAAATCATCAGTGAGAAACTCCTCAAAATGTGTTTATGAATTATAAAAACTAAGTTGTTATACAATACTTAATTTAATTTACTAAACTGGGCTCAAATCTACTGAAATTTAGGATTTGACACTTGCTATTTAGAATAGCATATTACGTGGTAGTTTGCGAAAATTTATGCTAAAAGAAACATGATTTTTTTTTTTTAGCACAAGAAATATGAAATTTTAGCACCATAAGCCCCATAAAAAAATCAAAATAGAATTACTAAAATTAGGATAAATGGTAAAAAACCACCAAATCAGCCATACCCTTAAAACTTTCAAGCCTTAATTTTACAAAATTGTTACAGTTAAACCCTTAAGTATGGTAAAATCAACAAACCAATAATGAAAATTATTGCAATCGGACATGGATTGTTACATTTTAAACCAAGTTTTTATTTAATTGTATAAAAATTAAAAACTATAGTAATAATCTTTGAAATTTTTAATTTTCAGATAAATGTTGAGCCCGACATCTCAATTAGGAAACAAAAATTAATATGAAGACTTGAATTTGATCGTAATAATATTATAAATTTTGATTGTAATAATATTACAAATCAATAATTTGATTGTAATAATATTTATAATTTAGTGGTTGTTTGTTTAACTTGCCATATTTAAAAGTTTAATCACAACAATTTAAGTAAGTTTGGATATTAAAAATTCAAATATGTACAACTCTAGTTTAGAGGCGAGCAGTTTTGTAATGTTAGAGAGGAAAATACAATTGTCAAAAGAGCATAATTCAACGGTAATTAACATATATTTCAAACTAGGCTATATTTACTCAAACCAAATAAAAAAAAAAGAAAATACAATTTAAATAAATAAATATATATATATATATATTTATTTATTTATAAGCTGCAGTTTGGGGCTGCGTGGCAAAATTTCATTGGTCATGCCGCCATTGAAGGAGCAAGTTAAAAGGCGGGGATTTAAAGCTGAGAAATTAAAGAAGATAAACCGGAAAATGGCGCTCCGCTCTTCCCTTCCCCTTCTATCGTCCAATCCAGTCCCCAAAATCGTCTTCAAATCTTCTGAAATTAGGGCCACGGCGTTCTCGAACAAAAGATTGCTCGGTAAATTGGCGACGAGAAGCGGCTCACGGCGGCTGAATGCGGCAGGATTGTCCCAGATTGAACCCGATTTAAACGAAGACCCTGTAGATCGTTGGGAAACCAACAGTGTTAGCGCTGTACGAATCGATCTCCTTATGCTCTCTCTGTGCCTCTTATCTTGCTGATTTTGTTATGTTTTAGGTTTTCAAGTTGTGTGTTAGGAATCTGATGAATTTAATTGTTTATACTAATTTTATTTCAAATAAAATAAATGTTAGTTGTTTTTACTTCTTCCCGGAATCATGGGATAGATATGTTGGCTGGTCTGTTTACCATTTGTGTTTTATCTCAGGAAGATTTTGAATATGGAAAATACGATGGACATCACACTTACTTTGAAGGCGAGAAAAAAGGTTAGTTCGTTTACATATGTAATTGGGTTTATTTCTATTCCTTGTTTAGAACTTTACCAGAACATTTGAATGCTAGAATTTAGAAGCACTTCTTTCTGTTTTTGATGAATTTTTCTGTTCGGGCTGAGTGGAATTTGGAGGAGGTTCTTGATTATTGGAGCTCGTAGCTCTGTGCATTCGTTGTCCAGATTCCAATTTTACATGCAAATGAGGTAAAAACAGAAATGTAATTGAAATTGTAAGATTGTGAAATTAGAATGCCACGCTTGGAATTGAGCTTTTAAGAAATCTACTTTCGTAAGCTATGGAGTCAAGACTTTAACATTTCCCACTGCCATCACAGTTGAGCCAAGGTGAAACAATTTATAATCAATATCACTCGGAACGTGTTACACATTAGAATAGTGAAAAGTTTGTCATGATATTTAGCTACATGGCCAAAAATCTTTCCTAAAATTCAAGGAATGCTTAAAAAGGTACATTAAAAGTGTTTTTAGAGGGAGAAGTTAACTGAAACTCTCCCCAGAAGTACTTCATTTGCCATAGTCTTAAAAATCATATCAAACTCACTCTTAATCATATAAAAGGTCGAAGGTGGCTCTGATGCAAGATTTTTGTTTTTGTTTTTTTTGTTTTTTGTTTTAACTTTTAAGTAATAACAATGACTCAGAATGTTCTGTGTGGAGTAGTAACCAACTAATTGTTTTCGTACTAAGGACATTCCTCTCCTTGCAAAATCATCTGGCTAGTAAATGCTGGTGCTGATTAGTGATTACTTCTCACTGGCAATTTCTTCACAGGCACATTCTGGGGAGCCATTGCAGATGATATTGTTGCAGTTGGACCACCAACAGGTTTTCAAGGTAAACAATTGTCACTCACTCTCTGATAACTCAATCCTCTGACTTCAACTCTCAATTAGTATCATATCATCAACATTTGACATTTTTGGTAGGCATCATCTCATGGCTCTTCCTACCAGCAGTTGCTGCTGGAATGTACTTCAATTTACCGGTAATTTTGAACGATATCTCCAAACGCCATTGATTTGCTTGTTTCGTTATTGTTGGGGAGGGGACACTTCGTTCTTATTGGACTGTATTTCAGGGGGAGTATCTGTACATTGGAGCAGCTTTATTTACAATAGTATTTTGCATAATTGAAATGGACAAGCCAGACCAACCACACAACTTCGAACCTCA
Organism: Momordica charantia; assembly: GCF_001995035.1. The sequence continues at coordinate 1,256,384 of NW_019104533.1, read as the reverse complement.
GATATATAACATGGAGAGAGGGGCTCGTGACAAGTTGATATCAGACTATAACACCATGGACATCTGGGAATTCAATGAGAAGTATGGAGACTTGTGGGATTTCACTGTGAAAAATGATGATATAACAAAGAGATGATTATATATTGCTCCCTTAGTAGTGGGATGCCAGTGAACTCTTTATCAATTGTTTTTTTTAATGAAAATGTATATCATATGATACTCTTTTTAGTCTTGTACTATAGTGGGTGTAAATTGTAATTATGAATTGAACTTATTATCATTCTTATAGCAGGAATTTCTCCTTATATTTCTTTTAATCATATTGTGTTAAACATTGTACAGTTTCTAAAGGAATCAGGTTTCCATTTGAAGTATTGAAGTAAATCACTTTGATATAGAAGCTTGTTTGGTAACGATTTCTTGTTTTTCATTTCTAATTTTATCAACAAATCTAAGCATTCGGTAACTATTTATGTTTCTTATTTTTCATTTCTTAAATTTTGTAAAAACAAATATATATAGAATTTTTGGAACGACAAAAACAAGTTTTTTTTTTTATTTCTTGTCCTGTTTTCAATTTGTTCCAACATAAATAAAAAATATCGTTTTATCATTCTTAAATCTATGGGTGTTTGAGATCATATAATTCTATTTTTCTTTATTAAAAATGAGAAAATGAAAACAAGAAACGAGACGTTACCAAATTGATCGATGATTCTATTAGTTTCTTGCTCATTAATCTTGAATATTACTCATTTCTGTCATTTTCAAGGAGGAGCTTGGTACAAAGGAAATGCATAAAATAGAGAAAAGTTAGAAAACCTGTTTGATAATTTTTTTTATTTTTTAAATTTTTGAACGTTAAGCATGCAAACACTACATCACCTATTATTTCTTTTATCTTGCTAACTAATTTTAAAAAACGTTTCCAAAACTAAGCTCAATCTTGAAAGCTAAAAAAACTGGTTTTTGTTTTTAAAATTTTTTACTCATAATTCAAATGTATTTTTAAGTATTTAAGTAGATGAAAACATACCAAATAGATTGAGAGCAAATAAATATATATAAATTTTAAAAATTAAAAACTAAAACGAAATAGTTATCAAATGAGACCTGACTAAAAACTAAAAACGAAATAGTTATCAAATTAGACCTAAAAAGTTTAGAAACCTATTATTGGAACACGCATTAGTTAAACAAAGCTGCATCCTAATAGTAATTAGATTTTCAAGTCAAAAATAGAAAGGTGACTACACGATTCGAAAAGTTCAAGACGCCTTACTGGATTTGCCAATTTGTGCGCTGCACTGTGTTACTATTTCTACGTATGATGCACTATTATTATTTCTACGAATGTCAGTGAAGGAGGACAAAATCCAACATGCCACGTGGACCAATTAGGATATGTCACACTACTTTTACGTATGTTATACATGAAGGTTGGTTTTGAGTAACGTGTTTCTCCGATCTATCTCCCACAATTGTATGTAAAAGTGTAACAAATTCCTAAAACAACTGTAAGAGAGCGAATTCCCCCCTCTCCTCTCTAAAAGAACACTCACTCTATCTTAAGGTACGCAATTCTGTCTGAGACTGATTTACTCAAGTCGAACCTCTGACTGACTTGAGCTTCAAATTACTTGCATTCCTTCAATCATAAAAATTCTATGTAGGTCTCTCCTTACCTAGCTTGTTCCCTCTGGCTCATCGAGGTGAGAAGAATATGGATCTTATCCCTCTAATTCATCTAGGTGAGAATAGTCTAGTCTTCTCATAGTTAATAGAATTCACCAACAAGTATGATTGATCATTGAAAGGTCCTCCTCCAATTGATTCAAGAAACAAATGACTTTAAGCGAGTCATATTCCACCATTAAAGGTAAGACGAGTTTCGTCTCATAGAGTGATTTAGTCCTCCTAAGATAGACATAGATGCAAGAAGTGCCAGTCATATTCCACATTGGTCAGTCTCTATGCTTGAATTAATTTGTCCCAACTTTACTTATAATTTAATGATATAAATAAACAATACCTGCCTGTATAAAACTTTTGTTATCTTAAAAGGTATGTATCCCTCCAAAATGATTGAAGTTTTTTTTTCTTCTTTTTTTAATATAATATATGGGGTGAAAATTCTATTTTTTTTTATCGAAGATAATTACCATAAATCTTGAGCGAATTTATAGAGAAAATAATAGAAGCTCTTTTTTTTAACATAATTAATAGAAGCTTTTATCTGGTCTTTAGTCTACCAATTAATAAATGTTGATTTGCTCTTAAAGTCACGTCGAAATCAATTTTCTTTTGAAGAATTGAACGAAACTGTTCTTCCAATAGCGATTAAATCAGCATTTTCTTTAATTTTATTTTTTGAATTTTATGAGTTGAGACCAACCCATCTTTACTTAATTAATCAATTCCATTTAGTTTACTGATTTCATTAGTGTAACCCTACTAATACGTAACTCACTTGACTTATCACAAAATTATTACCCAAAAAAATTTATCGGATGCATACATTTTGAACAAAATAGAAACTTTGAAAATATACTTCAAATAATATGGAAACAACTGTCAAAATAAAATAGAATAAAAATTAAATGTCAACTCAAGTCTGAAAGGTACTATATTAAAGAATCAAATTTATAAATATATATATATATATAATATCTGATTTTCTTTCACAGTTGAACATGAGAAAATACAAACTTAATTATACAGCTAAAAATCTAATATTGCTCCTAACAGATTTTCTATTAAACTCATTCCATCCCAATCCTATAACAATTAAGAAAATGCAAAATATACTTTGTACTCCTTTACATGACATAATGTTTAATGAATTTGCATAAATTTTAAATAAGAACAAAAGACATCTAAGAAAATAAATTATAATTCTATCTTCTAAATTTCTAAGAAATAGGAAGGAATTTTCGAGTTGTCTTTGCTCGATTACATTTTTTCATCTAAATTTTGACCGATTTACTAAGTACAATAGCATAACGAAAACTATGTCTAATAATATTTTTACTCATGTTTTTTAACAGGAAGAATGAACTAGAAATTATTATATTTTACCCAAAATTTTGTATATGTTTTTGTGAACAATTATATTAGTAGACGAAGAAAGATAAGAGGTGAACACCAAAAGAGAGAATATTTTTCGTTTTTTGGCAAAGGAATAGAAAAATTGAATTAGTTAATTGATTTAATGAATTGTTGTTCATAACGTCTAGATTGGGTCAATGGTTGACTTGACTTAATATTCACTGAAAGAGATAGATATTAGTGGGGTAGTGGTTTAGAAGAGTAGGGACTTAATTTTCGTGCTAGATTACCAAAAATTCCACGAGCACTATTTGTATAGTTTTATTTCTCATTAATTTAAAATAGTAATATGTAGGTGAGGTTGTAACGATTGAACTTTTAATTGAAGATACATGTCTTAATCAAACTTTGAGATGTTACATTTCGAGAACGGACTACTGGGAGATTTCGGGGGAACCCAGGTCTTATTAGGCCGACGGGTGGAAGCGAGTCTTCTTCAGCCCTGTAAGTACTGTTGGACTCGTTTTGAAACGAAGAATGCGAACTGAAGTAAATTCTTTTCAAGTTTCACTTTTACCCTTCTTTCGATGAAAATGTCGAAGTCTTAATTTTACATACATATCAGATGGATATATAGATATTTCAAAAAAAAAAAAGAATGAAATTTTTTAAAATATAGAAACTAAAATAGATATTTTGAAAACACAGATTTTAAAATGAACCAAAGCTAAAAATATAAATGTTAAAATAATATTTACCGATATTTTATATATAAGTTGAAGCTAATTAACACGTAAAACTTTGTACCTCCTTAAAAAAAATTAAGTACGTCATCCACGTCATGCCATGATGGCACCAAAGTTTAGTCAAGGTCTCCTCGTCCCACATTTTCCCTCTCATCGCGGTTAAACAAATTTCACGGATATTAAAATTGTTATACATATAAATTTTTAATATCTATTTTTTAAATATTTGATTTCACATTTTTAATAAAATATGAAATTGTTACTATTTTGAAAACTACAAATTTGTGACTTACGCGAGGAATGATTTGGACTTTGGAGGCGTGTAATAACATTATTTTTACTAATAATTTCATCACAATTTTTTAGAAATAGTTTTAAAAGTAAATAAAAATTAAAAAAAATCCATTCAAATTTCAATATTTGATTGATGTTAACTCAATTGTTACTCATAACTATGTAAATATGTATTTTACAAAGAAGTACACAAATTTATTTTCTAAACGTCAAGCATAATTCAACGATAATTGATATATATCTCAAAGTAAGAGGTTGTGAGTTCGATTCCCCACTTCGTACTAAAAAAAATTGTTTGCTAAAACTACCATCTTTGCAGGTGTAAAAATTATTTTGAACTACATGGGTTATAATGACGAGCCAAATATCTCTTACAATTTTTGTTTTCATTATTGTCCCACTACCTAACCATATCACCCTTTCTAAGTTTTAACTATTCATTTTTTACATTTATTTTATCTTATTTGTCAACTACTATTTTGTGATAAACTCTCGGCGCTTTTCTTTAAATAGAAATGTTAGAATTAAAATGCACGTAAGAAATGAATAGGCAAATTTTCCAACCACTTAGAGGCTTGGCTAGTCCCCATATTTTTTTAGAAAAAAATTTATGCTACTACGAGAATCCGTATACTTTTCACATTCACTATTTGTTATGTAAGTATTATATTAAAAATGATGTATGGTGTTAGAGGATAAATTATAGCATGTCATGTTGATAAAAGATATTGGTCCACAGCCAACGTAATGGCATTGATCTATGGAACTCAATAGAAAACACTTAGAATCTCAAATAAGGTAAAGGTACCTTAGCTCGCCTCTCCCGAGCTAAGGATCCGACAATATAGAGGAATGCATCTGTATTGCGTAACAATATTAGTAACCAACTCCTGAATGTACAATTTCCTCCTTGACTCCTATAAATACACCAACATTCTTGCTCACAGGTAGACAATTTTGTCTATATATATGACTTAGTTAGCTCGAGCTAATTTAGACTGTCTTGAGCGATAGATTGTTTGTTCTTTTGAGTGCAGGTCTCCTTGCATAGCTCGCTTCACACAATTCGACTGATTAGCTCATTGTGGTTTTTAGACCATTCATAAAATCATCATCAACATAAGGTCCACCGATATTAAAAATATATTTATAAAGACAAAATCATAACCGAACAATGAGAATATAATACTCTTATCATACTAAAATTTCTTTCATCTCTGGGCAAGTCGGAGACCTAAAATTTTTAGTACTACAGATGTATATATAATTTTTTTAATCACTGTTTGTTATATTAACTTATCGTATTAAAAATGATGTGAGGTCTATCAATATTAAAAGATTACTTATAAAAATAAAATTATAATATAATCTCCTAATATATTAATTTTAAATTTTTACCTGTTACAATTATTATTTATTATTTTGTTAACTCAATTGTTTCTATTTCTCGACGCAACAAAATATAAAAACTCGAGGCTGAAATGTGTATTCATGTGTGATGAAATATAGAAAGAAAAGACTTTTCCGCCAACCTGTCCAGTGGCAGCATTGTAAAATTGAACCAACATCAGTCCTTTTTACTTTTTAGTGTCCGACTAAGCCCGTCACAGTCAGCGAAGCAGACAAAGAAATCTCCCCTTGACTTTGACTATTCTGATTTCTCTATTTTCTTTCTTCTCCATGAAAAACACATTATAAAACCAAACCCAAACCCAAACCAAACAGACCACAGAATAATGAAACCCCAATTCC
>NW_019104533.1:1213829-1249709 GCF_001995035.1 Momordica charantia | reverse complement strand
GATTTGGAAGGGGAATAATGGGAAGGGAATAATGGAGGTGGATTTAATGGCGGACGTGTCGGATTGTTTGGATAAATACAGAGTTTTCAGAATCGAGGAGCTGAAGGAGGCGACGGATGGGTTCAGCGAGAGGAGCTTGATTCAGGGCTCGGTTTATAAAGGCAGTATTGGAGGAATTGAATACGCCATCAAGAAGATGAAGTGGAATGCTTATGAACAGCTCAAGATCTTGCAGAAGGTAACTTTTTTTTATTTATTTATTTTTAATTTTCGCTTACGAGTTTGAATTACCACATTGATTTTTTCCCCAAATATTCATGATGCCGAATCTACTTAGGAGTTAGGAATTAGAGTCTTGTATGATTTTGTACTTAAATTTATTTTATTCTTTGGTAAGATTAAGTAGGAACTTAAAAAATTATGGCTATTTAATCTCTAATAGATTCATAATTTTTTTCATTTTGCTCCTAATAGTTTTTGTTGCTAGCGTTTGTCATGCATTTCTAAATTTTCTCGAAGTTATAATATTTAGAAAATAAAGATTGTGTGACACATAAGTGTTAAATCGATTGAATTAATAGTTAATCCTAAAGACATATTTTATAAAAGAAGTTGAAAGCATATAAAGTATATGGATCGTATGGACTAGATTATAAATTTTTTTATAGGCTTAATTCTTAAAGTTAGTGAGCAAATTTATAATTTAGATTGGTTTTAAAGGAAAATTCGAAACAAGTTGAATTTTTTAAAGAGAAAATAGTAACGATTGCCGATATATTTGCTAGGATTTTAAAATTTTAAGGTTAATGATGAGAAATATGAGTTTATGTAATTCATGTGAATGACTAAAAATGTAGCTTACAAAAACTTCCTAGAATTTCATTCCATATCATAATATTTAATATGTATTTTTTAAACCATCACAATTAGTATAGTATAAATTTGATTTTTTTAGTATGTTTTATCTTATATTTGAGTTGGATCTTATTTGAATTATTTTATTTTTGTAAAATTTTAAACCTTTAACTCTATCTTATCTATTTGACTTGTTTTATGTTATTATCTCTTAGTTTTATATTGGATTAGTAAACTAATCTATGAAAACCAATAGCCTTAAAGAACTTTTTTCAAAGCAGTGATTTCTAAGAGCCACTTTTTCAAAACTTGCAACTAAAAGGTTTTGGAAAAAGAAGACGATGGCTTTGATTAAAATATTGGAAAAAGACGAAAATAGGCAATTGAGTGCTTTCATTTTCCCACTTCCTTTTGCAAGGTTGGTTGAATAATCTCTCAAAGTTGGACCTTTTGTATCCTTGTTCATTCAAAAAAATTATTTTTTTAGTTCAATAATTGCGAGATGAATGATAACATTATCGATCTTTAAAATAGTAATAAGCGTTTGAGTTATATTCCAACCCCCAACAGAGAGAAGTGTAATTTTCTAGTTTTTAGGAAAAAGGAAAAAAAACGTTCGGGTTGCTAATGGTAAATTTGTTTTTATTTATCATTTTTTTTATATGTAACAGATATTTTATTTCTTCTCAATTCATGAGATTGTGAATAATGCAGTTAGTTTTTACACTATTATAAAAATGCGTTTTTTTAAACGAAGTTTTGAAAGTAAAAAATAAAAAAATAGTTTTTCAAATGGTTCTTGAAAGACCAAAATTAAAAAACAAAAAACAAAAAAAAATTGATTTCATTATTTTAGGATGCATTTGGGAGGGGATATTCCAACAGATGAAAACTGCCAAGTACAAACCTCTGTTTTCTAACATTATCCAAATACTTTATAACCCTCTTAAAAATGGAAAAAAAAAATAAACTTTTAAGTTTATAATATAAATTCGAATCTCTATTTTTTTAATACATAGTCTATTAGTTAACGAGAGTGACCTATCTAACTCTTGTTCTTAATTTAAAGGCATATTCTCTTAAATTAATCTCATTTATTCCCTATCCTCTAACCTTCCCATTTTAAAATTGATGTGGGAGAGAGACATGAAAAAGTGGAACCTTAACTTTAGCTAATTGTTTGAATTGGAACGTCATTTATCGTTGTAAGGTCTATTCTTGGTGATTCATTTAATCAATTTGGAGTAATTTTAATCATGTAACTTTTTTTTTATTTTTTTATTTGGTTGATTCTAACATGATGATGTGGTTTGAAGGTGAACCATGGTAATCTAGTGAAGCTTGAAGGCTTCTGCATTGACCCGGAAGATGCAAGCTGCTACCTAGTATATGAATATGTAGAGAATGGTTCTCTTTATTCGTGGCTACACAGAAGCGAGAAGCGGAAATTGAGTTGGAGAATGAGATTGAGGGTCGCCATCGACGTCGCTAACGGGCTACTCTACATCCACGAGCACACGAGGCCACGAGTCGTGCACAAAGACATTAAAAGCAGCAACATTTTGTTGGATGCAAACATGAGGGCTAAGATAGCCAACTTTGGGCTGGCCAAGTCAGGCTGCAACGCCATAACCATGCATATTGTTGGAACTCAAGGCTATATAGCACCCGAGTACATAGCGGATGGAGTCGTGTCGACGAAGATGGACATCTTCTCATTCGGAGTTGTGTTGCTCGAGCTCATCTCGGGGAGGGAGGCCATCGATGAGGAAGGAGGGGTTCTATGGATGAGAGCGAGCGGGTTTGTAGAAGGGAAGGAGAAGGAGAAGTTGGAGATGTTGAGGAGTTGGATTGATGAGGCTCTTTTGGAGCAATCTTGCCCTATGGATAGTTTGATGGATATAATGAATGTGGCTGTTAGTTGCCTGCAGAAGGACCCGACAAAGAGGCCGAGCATGGTCGAGGTCGTCTACGCGCTGACTAAGAATGAGGATGCGGTGTTCGACTTCTCCGACGATACTCTATCAGCTCCTCCCTTAACAGCAAGGTAGCCGAACCAGTTACTTGGTTTCCTGCATTACAAAGATGAAGCATATTGTGTATAGAATAATTAGAGGCTTTTAAGAGCGTATAATTTTTATGTCGTCCAAGCCATTTTAAAAAGCCTTGCGTTAAGCTTTTAACAATGTATTTTTGTATAGAATATTTGAAGGTTGTTAAATACTGTCGTTGTCAGATAGATAATAATTATTTTAAGCAGAGTAAGGAAAAAAAATAATTACTTTTTGAAGGATAGGATGTGAAGCTGATATGCTTGAAAAAGGTCAGAAGAAGTGTTGTTGATTCTTGATTAAACAGAGAGATCAATAATGAATAATATTCCAGTAAAGAAACCTACTTAGATTACAAAAATTACACTTATTAGATGCAAAACCGGGTAATACGACAATTAATTATACTGGTTCTCACTTTCAGTCATATGTGTAATTTATCAATATTGTCAAAAATTAGATTATAATAAACTCTTCTAAAAATATCTTTAAAGATTCCAATAAAGTCACGGCTTCTAACATTCACAAATATAATTAAGACACAATATCCCGAAGAAGATAATTTTGATCTCCCTAATTTACCGAGTGCCGCTGCCATAAATCAGCTACCAAAACACTCCAAAATCGGCTGGTGAAAAATCCCCCGACTGCTACAAAATTAATCCTGACGGCTCTTTCCTCTATTTTGTTCTCTCAACGACTCAGAAAAGAGGCTTATATATGCAAGTTCATACTCAGTGATTTGTTTTGGATTTAGATTTAAATACTATTTTGGTCCTATATATTTTTTCTTTTTTGTTTTGATCTCTTTATATATTTTTTTAAAGTGTTCATTTCAATTCTTGTATTTTTAACTTTTGTCTATTTGAGTCTGTTTTGGGGTGAAAATCCTAATCACACATTGAGGATAGAGAAATGTCCAATTTAGAAGGTCTTTCCGAGTAATCGACCTGAAGTGGACGACGTGAAGGTCTCTTCTGATGGCTGATCTGAAAATCTTTCCTAAGAACCCGACCTCATCAAAGTCTTCCCTGGTAGCTGACCTGAAGAGCTCCTCTTAGAACCGACCTATAGACTTTGCCCTGAAGACTTTGTCTAATGGCCGACCTCATCATGACTTTGTCTAATGATTGACCCCAGGCCTTCCCTGAAGGTCGGCCTTAAAGTCTTTCTTGAAGATCATTCAAGGGAGGAATGACCTTCCATACTTAGCCAAATTCCAGATAACAATCATATGAACTAGAATAGGTACTCCCGATAGGCCGACCTTGGTCCCGACATGCTCAACTGCTAGTCGGATTCTTTGTCGGGTATCTCAACCTATAAATAGGACATTTCACTCTTTAGTCAGGGATGGTATTCTAGCTCGGTCTCCATATTGAGGTCGGACTCATAATTGACTTGAACGTCAGAGTGTTTGTTCCCTTGTGCAGGTCTTTCCTCGTCAAGTGGTTTTCAACTCATTCCTGATAGTTCAGCTCATTCCAGTGCTTACTTTGACCTTTTGAGCTGGTCATTCCTTTCCCAAGGACACCCCACCTCTTCTGCGTGGCCGACCTTTACCAGATCATACCTCATCACATTTTTTTGCATAAACAAAGTCCATGTACTGCTGAAACGTTCGTTGTGGTCCATATACTTTTAAAGAGGGATTGTTTTGGTCCCTTCATTTTATTTCTTATGTCATTTCTTTCTATCACAATTTTAACACAACATTATATTCAATATATTTCTTGAAATGTGTAGCCATAACTTTTATATTAAAGTGTTTTCCTAGTTAAAGTTTTGCAAACAAAGATCAATTGTCACCTTTTTTAAAGTATGAAAATCAAAATAAATATTTTGAAAGTATAATGATTACCATTAACCAAAGTTAAAAGTAGAATGACGAAATAAACCAAAGGTTAAGCAAGACAAGAAAAACAACAAGCTCTAAATATAGAATGACACAACCAATGACTATGAGAAAATACTACCTAAAAATGTGGAAAAACACCAAATGACTCACATGACATTTATTATAACACTATATAAGGTGAAGACATGAAATATGCACCTAAATTTTGAAATTATTCATAAGAATTATATGGAATGAATATAATTTCACAGTAGAGAAATAATATATTTTTTTTAATATAACATGTGGGATGATTCAAATTCACCATCTTTCTATAGAAAGATGATGGCACAAAAAGCAATAAATATCAAAACTGATACTTGTTCTTTTTTTTTTTTTTTTGGTAAGGTTTAAAATTTGGCTTTAGTGCACTTGCCTTGCCATCAAAATCTACCAGAAAAAATGTTCCTCGTCCACACGATTTCGATAAAGTCCCGTGCAATATTGCGCTGTGTCACAGTCATTTCATCGCAGCACCAGCACCCACAGCCCCACGATACACACGATGGCGCCATTACATTGGTCGGTGGACTACTTGGGTCACAGTCAGTGGAAGGAATTGTTGCCACTTTCGAAGACTGTATTGGACCCGTGGGCCGTACTGGTGGTCGGCCCACTGGACCACTTCTTCCGTTACTCCACTGTCCACCCTCGTCTCTCAAAATCTCCCAACTCCATCATTACAAACATAGCCTTTTCTTTTCATTTCAAGAGATTCCAACCTCACCTTTTGCTGCATATTATAATGTTTTAAATATTTAAATTAGGCTTAAATCACCGTGTCAAAGTGAACATAATTCGATAATAATTGATATATATCTTTCATCAAGAAATCGTGAGTTCGATCGTTGTTAAGCTTAAAGGTAAATTTTGATTTTGTTTTCTCTTTTATTTCATTAAAAAAAATCACGACTCTTAACCTATTGATCTATGTCTAGAGTGGTACATTTTTTTTCTTCTATTTTTATGAAAAGTAGCGAGTGAATGTAGCAAAAGTTAAGTAAAGTTTACCAATTACAAGTCTAAGCTCTGAGTAACCATCAATGCATCCGATTAAGTTTACTTTTTTAATAATTTACAGCGCATGAAAGTTTGGAGCCCCTGGCTGGCAGGCACGTGCCCACTGTCGGTGAGTTTAGAGCCAAAATCTGAAGTTTTGAGACCCTTTGGTCTGGGTCTGAGCCCAGGGGAACCAGAGATTCAATTATCAGTGATTCCCATTTCCAAATTTAAACTCAACTATATTATTCAAAGAAGTTGTTAAAGATTTCGGTAGTTGGGTACCATACAAATTATCACGAGCCTCTTCTCAAATAGTCGCCCATTCTTCACTACGGTAGAATATAACTATAGATCACACGATGATTACATTTTTCAAGGTTCACTGTTTCTATATTTGGTACTTGATGATTTTTCGACCCAACATAATTCTAATATTATTTATCAAGGACAATGGTACTCTAAGTGCTCGAAATATTTTCGATATTGTTCGTACCTCATATCAATAGAGATGTTGTACATTACGTGTATACTCACGATCTTTTCCTTCTATAGCCCAGACAAAACTTTGGTTATAAATCATGTGATTTCATCATATTAACTAGCATGCCAATAAGTGCACTTAGAAGAGATAGAGAGGAAGTATGTGTTAAGTACAACAGTACCATTCGTATCCCGAGTATTTCCATAATTGTATGATATTGTCCGCTTTCATCATAGCTCTCACGAATTTCTCTATGAATGGAAAAGGGGTGCTTCGGATCGGGAGTAATCACTAGTGAGAGGGCAAAAAGAAGGGGGAAGGACAAAGGAAAGAGCAATGTCTACATTAAATCAATTGATTCGTTATGGTAGAGAAAAAAAACGACGCAATACGGCTTTGCCTTTGGTTCCACTCAAAATACCTCATAATATAATTGTCTTCTCTTATATACCATGAATCACATATTTCCCTGACTAATATGGAAGTTTGTTTGAACTTCTTACAGACCCAACGGTATGGATCGACTCTTTGCTCAATTGAAGTAGATGTTTATGTTTGTTTTGTCCTTTACTTAATTAAACAAAAGCATATAAGGTCATAATCACGTTGTTTAAATAATTGAAAAAACTTCAAAATCAACCCAATCTATCATTTCACATTTTTCGAAGAAAGTCTTAAATAAATAAGATACACCTAGAGCACTTTATTTTGTGATAATTATTGCCCCAATACTATAATTAATATCACTTCCTTCCCGGGATGGTATATGTCTACTTAAAACTTTGTTTTTTAGTCCAATATATTGGGATTGTAGATATATGCTAATTATTGTTGAACTAAACTCGTTTTGATATGTCCACCTAAAACTTATACATTACTCTACCATTGCTTTGTTAAAATCCTTCTACTTCATTGATGAGAGTCGTTTATAATAATGAATCAATCTCAAACTGTGACATTGCGTTGATGTAATTAGACATTTATGGTAGATTTCCCATTAATTACAACTATGTGTGTGTTGATGCAGGATTTTGGACGGGTGACAAGCAACTTCTAATATGAAGTGGATATTTAGCGTGACTTGTAAATTTTATAAGGCGTTTTGGAAAGCATGTCCAATTTTTATAGGAATTTTTTTTATCATAAATTGTACATTTTCTAAATAACCATCGATTTAGAACCAACGTCAGTAATTTCTTGCCTTATCATTTTGACACTCCATATTTGATGATAAAAAATTCGATGACATTCATGTTTTCAAATCAGTGTCGAACTTTTTTTTTTTTTTGTTAGATAGACGACTTTGTAGGCTTATCTCATCCTCGACTATTCTAGTAGTTGGGATAAGTGAGAGATAAGTGACGGGGCACACAATCCCATCCATAAAAAAGTAATATTTCTCTTTTTGCAGCAATTCTTTAAAATAATTAATAGATAACCAAAAAAAAAAAAGAGAAATAACAAAATGATGATTACACTCCTATTATTTATAAAAGGAATCACTCGCGACAAGAACTTTATTTAAAAAAATAAACGTTTTCCATTATTTTTTTAATCACAATTTTTTAAATATAATTGTCCATTGAAAAAAAAAGTGCTAACAAAAAAGGTTGACGAATCATTACATAAATATTTAAAGACTATTTAATATATCTATTGTTTTTGAAAATATAAATTTCCAACCGCTCCGGATATTCTTAAATCTCAACCCCACGAAATACGTCAGCCATCGCCATCCACCGATCGCCTTCCGATGGGTTGCTTTTCGATTTTTAGTTTAATTTAATACAGAACTTTTTCCCAATAAAATTTATTTATTTTTTAATTAGTAAAGAACCAAAAATTGTACAGTACAGCACGCACCGATCAAATTTCCGTCTGAAAATTATATAATACGAGTCCAGCGGCCATTTTCTCTCGCTCAGTCGTCCTTCTTCCACTTCCTTGCACCATACCCGCCATTACAGAGCCTCCTTCCACTTGCCATTACAGAGCATTGCGCCAGAGCCAGATGCTTCTGAGTCAACATCGCTGCTCGCACTTACGCCTTTCCTCACTTCCTCGATCCTATCGGAACATTCAGTCTTCTACTTCCAGGTATCTCTTCCTCCATATCCAATCTTCAGTTCTCTTGTTCTTCTTTAGCATTAGCTGTCTCCAACTTCTATGAATGGTATTCAACTTAATCGCTGGGATTTTCGCGCGTTTTTTCTACTGGTTCAACTGCTACTCTCACGCGGTTGACCATTTTATTACTCGCTGATACTTTTTTCTGTACTGGAGACTCCGCTGCTTCTTTAATCGTAATCTCGGGTCTGCATCTGCACTGCAACGAGTGTAGAAGATTTTAACTACCATAATTTGTCATTAAGTTTTTGTTTTCGTTTTTTAATAGTTACAGTGTTATGTGACTTTTGTCTAATTTAGTGCTTGATAGACATGTTGAACTGTTCACTCCTTTTTCCAGCAGAACGTTTTCATGTCACTTCTCGTGGGTCGACCATTCGAATTTTAATGCACGCCCTCTCATGGTTAGTGGAGGTGAGTCTGCTGTAGATGTAAATTACGAAATGAATACATTGTACAGTGAGATTGCCATTATGACTTAAATACTTTGAATTTTCACGACAGTTCGGTTTATTTTCTGTCTTTAGGTTAACTGAAACCGTTTTGGTTTTGCTTTCTGAATAAATTTGTTAAGCTACCGTGTTGTCGCATGGATTTGTGTACAAACCAGCATTGATCTGGTATTCTATTGCTCAGGCATTAAACATGTTAGATTCGTAGTTTTCATTCTCCTGACGCTGGTGATTCTATGGCAGGGTCATGGGAGGCCCGTTCTCAAAGGAAACAAGACTGGGTACATATTGCAATGTGCAAATGCAGTTCAAGTGATTTCAATGCCAGTGTTTGTAGAGCTAACTCGAATATTTTCACTCAGGTGAATGTTTGTTGATAGATAAAAAATCTGGTGTATCTTCTGGCTTACTCGTGCATTAAGTGTACTATTGTCAACTAGCTTGGTCTTACAAAGTAACTAACACAAACCTAATGTAGTTTTGCCTTGTACATCTATATTTGCGGTGATGTAATTGGAGAATCAACATTGGGAAAGGAAAACAATGGCTAATTCTTATTTGATCTGTACTACCATATCTCTCTTTCAACCATACACAGAATCATGCTATAAACAAGCATCTATATGTCTGGAAGTGTTGATTTTGAACAAACGCTGGCTGTTGGAAGAGCAAGTTCATGAATTTGGGTGCAGTAGGAACTTATATACTTGGAATGGTAAGCAATAGAACAACAAAATAAATACTCTATGACATAAGAGGCCAATTGAACCTAAAATTTTTTATAATTAGGGCTGATATTTTAAACGTCAGAACTATATTTCTCTTTTACCATCATGCTGTGAGGTGAGTATGGGCTTCCCACGTTTGAAGTTCTTCAAGGTAAATAGAGAAATTGTGAAACGAATGAAGTAAGGCAGGAAAACTCTAACTGCTGCACATCATTGACTCATTGACTATTTACAACTGTCTATTAATTTCTAATATTCAGTTTCTCATAGGCATACTTGCTTCTTAATTTAGTTCTTGGGGAATGTTTAAATTCTTCATTTGTTTTCTTTTAAGCTATGCACGTGTTTTTAATTTCAGTTATTGTTGCCTGCCAATTAGATAAACTAAAGAGCATCATTTTTGCCCTTTCTTTTTCACCTGGTATATGGAGAACTTGCTCAGTATCTAACCCATGCTTTTAGTTCACAAAATTGGCTGATTTCCTGATAATGTTGCACTGGAATTGTATCAGGGTTTTCAAGCTAAAGTTATGATTAAAGTTATATTTGGATGTTGCCTCGTCAGCTTGACACAAGTTAATTCTGTCAAATCTATAGCCGAAACTGTCCAAGAGATATTTTCATGTATTGTTCAAAACGTTGGAGCATCTGGCTTGCCATTTGCATGTGCATCTAATTGCTTGAAGAAACCCACACCTCTCCAGTTGGATGTATACTTGCCTGCATTTCAAGATATTAGATGGAATTTTGCACGGCTGATATACCTATTCAACATCCAACTCGAGAGAAATGTTGGCACGTAAGTTAGGTGCATATTTGTGTCATGGTTGATAATCTCATTAATGTTCTCGTTCTCATCCTCATTCTTTATAATGACTTATTTGAAGGTATTCCGTTTTACAATATTATGATTATCTACCAGGCATTACTTTGTCCTCATGATGTGGTCGCTTCTTTTTATGGAATGAAGTATCTATTTAAACTTGACTGTCACTCATCTGAAATGAGGCTCTAATAGACTGCAAATGTGACAAAAGAAATAGAGAAACTGCTAGAACCATGTATTCTAATTCCACGAATGTATTGTATTACTCTTTCTTTTTGGAAGAAATTCTTGTTCTTCTAAGATTGGGAAATCATTTGGGTTTTTCTTAATAGGTTCTTAGTGGTGCTTCTTGTGGCATGCATCTCATTTATTTTGATCGGTGGTTTCCTGTTTTTCAAGCTCAGGTACTCTACTGTTCATTCTTTCTTAGTATTAAACTGCAGCTTCAAATACATAGCGTTTATGTGGTAAATGGTAAGAACTGATCTATAAGTCTATAACTATAACATATTTTGTCCTTGTCACTAAAATTAATCTCTTCAGGTCTTGAAAAAGAAAAATGTTTCTTTTTGTTACCTGTGTTCAAAAGTGGAGAGTTCGAAGGGAATGGGAGGATATTGGATTTTCTAGGGTATAAATATCTCTTCCAGTCCCCTCCAACCTCTTTCTCTACATTATTAATATTAGAAAAAACCCAATCAACTGTGTTGATCTATACGACAGTTATACTCTGAAAAGAAATAAGATATGGTGGGATCAGCAAAGGCCTGTTATATCATCATTTTGTTTATAGTTCTCTATTTTAAAAAGAATTAATCTTTTTGCCTTCAATTTCTGTCTTGTTTCTTATTTTGTTTTTAAATAATGAGATAATTGACAAACTAGTTTTATGTTATTATTTTTCTATCAGTTGATTTTTATTACTCAAACTTTCAATCTCTTGCGTAATTTCAATTCTTGCAATCAATTTTTAGTTTGATTCTTGTCTGTTAGTTCATTGATCCTTCCTACATGCGAGGAGTGTCTTGAACAGAGGTAGCACACAGTCTCTGGAGGACTGCTTATGGGAAGCATGGGCATGTCTATGTTCGTCATCCACTCACTTGAAAGTATGCTGAATTTTCATTATAAGATCCTTCAGATCTATTTTATTAATGATAGCTTCAACTGCTTACTTTAAATCATTTTAAGTATTTATGAATGTTAATTTGACTTAGAAACATCTATATTTTTGAACTAACAGCAAACAACACGAGTCGAACGTGTTATAGGCTTCATTCTTGCCATATGGGGCATATTATTCTACTCTCGTCTACTCAGCACAATGACAGAACAGTTTAGGGTAAGCATAATGACAAAAACTTGAAGAAAAATTAAATGTTTACTGAAACTAATTTCCATGCACATTTTACTTATGCTTGTTGTTTGGACAGCATAACATGCAAAGGCTGAGGGAAGGTGCACAAGTTCAAGTTTTGGAGTCTGATCACATCATCATTTGTGGTGTCAATAGTCATTTGGCATTTATATTGAAGCAGATAAATAAGTATCATGAATTTGCTGTCCGCTTAGGTACTGCATCTGCTAGGTAACTGGTGCTCCTCCCGTCATAGATTCTGTGTCAACATCATGTATTATAAGCATTGGAGAGTACAGTTTCTTTTTGGTTGTTTTTTAAGGAGACAGAGAATTCTTCTCATGTCTGATCTTCCGAGGAAACAAATGGACAAGTTAGCTGATAATATTGCAAAAGATCTTTACCACATCGATGTTCTTACAAAGAGGTAAGGGTGATGAAGTTGTTTTCTTTATCTTAATCATAATAGCCGACAAAAAATTGTCTCTCTCTTTTGGATCTGCATTTGGAGTTTCCTTTTAGGAATTTTCATTTTCACTTGATGATATCATCTCCAAAAACAAGTGAAGTTTCTGGAATATGTTTTCATATGGCCTGAATTGTTTTTAATCTCATCTCATTCTATTGAGTTTATGGTTTTACAGTTGTAGTCTCAGCTTAACAAAATCATTTGAAAGAGCTGCTGCCAGTATGGCACGTGCAGTAATTATACTACCAACAAAGGGAGATCGGTAAGAATTTTTTCAGTCAAGAGTATATTTTTCTTCTTTTTTCTTTTGAGGGTGAGGATTCAAACCTCCAACCTTTTATTGATGATATATGTCTTAACCAGTTGAGCTATATTCAGGTTGGCTAAGAGTATATATGTCTTTTCTTCTATGGTAGTTTTCATAGACTGGGTTTCCAGCCTTCCGTAATATCATTTTCTTTCTCACCATTTAGAACACCTTCTTTGTTTATCGAAGAAATGATTCCTGTGAAAATGCTACTGAATTCTAGTCGTAGGCTGTAAAGTTACTGCAATATGTATGGAATGTTGATAAAGATTAGTAGTATTATGGAGTTGGAATGACTATTTTGCTTTTGTTAAAATTGTAATTACGAGTAGTAAAATGCTTTTGACCTCTAAGTAGTAGCCCCGTCAAAATTCAAGAACATGCTTCACTCCTTCCATAAAAGTCGAAGTTTATACCATGAATTTTTTTATTGAGATGAAGTTTACATATTTTGGCATTTACCGAAGCTTATTTGTTCTCTTAAGCAGGTAGATGGATATTTTTCCATAGTTCTTTTAATATTTTAATTTCTTCCAGTATTTCATGGTTTCTTTATTATTTTTATTTTATTGACAAATCTGACAAATTCTATTAAACCTTCCACCCTCCTCTGGATATTGGGATGAATTTGCCCTTATGTAGGTTTCTCAATCATCTTTAAGGAGAGATCTTTTTACAAATATGGTGAAATAGGAAGTAATCATAGTTATAAGAAAGCCTTGTTGAATAGTTATCCTGGACCTTTTATAAGAAAAGAATTTTACAACCAATTGAAGATAAATGTCATAATTTAAATGTTGGAGTGACACGGAGTCCAGCTAACAGAGTGCTTTTAGCACATGCAGTTATTGAAATATTGACCAGTATAGAATGTAAAGCTACTTATTTTGGTTTCAAATATGAGAAATCAATCTTAGAAGTATGGATTAATTAAAGCGTTTTTGCACACAAATTTATTAGGTATGAAGTTGATACAGATGCATTTCTCTCTGTTCTTGCCCTTCAACCCATTCCGAATATGGAGTCCATCCCAACTATTGTTGAGGTATGCTACCAATAAATAACAATTTGATCAGTTTATCAAATGCCAACTATGAATGGATGAATTTGAACTTTCTCTCGATGAATTCAGGTTTCTAGTTCCAATACATGTGCGCTCTTGAAGTCAGTCACAGGACTGAAAGTAGAGCCGGTGGAGAATGTTGCCTCTAAATTATTTGTTCAGTGTTCTCGGCAAAAGGGGCTCATAAAAATTTATAGGCACTTGCTGAACTATCAAAGTACGTAATGAATTTATAGTATCCTAATTGCATAGGACAATGGAGGGCGAAACTCCTTTCCTGGAACATATATTTAGGAGTAATTAGCTATTCAGAATTTCCGACAAGTTATGCTATTGAATTCTCTAGTTGGGTTCATTAGAGTGCTCTTTCTAATAAATTGGGATATTGGTTTTCATTCCCAGTAAAATGCACGTTATTCATCAAGAACCAGAACCTGAGCCACTTTATTGAATTGCATGTGTTGACGTTTAATCTTGAATCATTTGCATTTTATTCTTTAAGTCATTAATAACTTATACCTCTCAATCTAAGGTATTAGTAACCTCCCTTTTATAAGTTTTAGGTTCAGACCCCTGGCCCCACATTTCTAATGTTACATTCTTGATTAAAAAAGAAAAAAAACTTAGATCTTGGAGAAGAATGGTTGAAAAAAACTTCCGGGTTCTCTTTCAATGATTATCATGAAGGACAACTAACTGAATCACAATAAAGGAATAAAATACTAGATGCTGATAATATCTAAATTCCATCCTTGAATTTCTATGCCTTTTAGTTTTCGGTCTACTCAAATTTAAAATGCTGTGTAATTGCAGAAAACGTCTTTAATCTATTCAGTTCCCCCAATTTTGTTGGTCTAAATTATAAAGAAATACGCCAAGGATTTCATGAGGTATTTACCCATCAGCTAAGATCTTCCTCAGCATTCCCTTTCCTTTTTGCTGAATGGGTGTTTCTACAGGCAGTTGTTTGTGGTATCTATAGGAGTGGGAAGATACACTTCCATCCAAATGATGATGAGATTCTGCGGCAAAATGACAAGGTATGAATAATGTATATCCAAACGCTGATCTGTATCTTTCTTTTTTATAGACAGTAGCAGCTAGTGTTGATGGTCCTAATCTGCCCAAAAAAAAAAAAAAAAACGAAGTAACACCAATCTTTTCATTCAAGTTTCAGTACCGCGATGAAGTTATGATTTTATTTGGTTATAAACAAAACAGTCTCTGCACAAAATTTATCTAAGATGTATATCACGTTAGACTTCTCTCTCTGATCATTTTCTTCCTGAAGTTTTTGTATTCAATTCTTAGACTTCGTGCCAAACACCTGAAGAATGAGAATAAAAGTTTTAAATGCTTGTATCTCATGCTCGTAATTTGTTAAGATAGGATAGGCTCCCTTTTATCTGGTAGAAGGATAGGGTGGATGCAAAAATCTTGATACTGCACTTTTCTAGACTTGCAATATTCAGTTTTACGTTAATTGTTCAAAGTGGACAAAAATTGTAATGCTATGGATTAATGGTCCTTTATCTGGTGACGGTGAGTTCTCAATTGCTTTGAAGGGAACAACTTCATTCCACACGTTTTGTCAGTTGAATTTGTGCACCTCTCCTTAACTATCTTTTCGTGTAGGTTCTGTTCATTGCACCTTTACTTGGAGGACATAAGGGAGGGGGTGGCTATTCAAATGTGACTAAAGAAGGAAGTAATACCATTAAAAAGCTGGAAAGCATTAAAAACAGTAATGCAGGTTTACATCAATCTCTGGAAACAGATAGAAAGCGATTTGAGAATATCATTAAACATCCAACAAAACCTTTTTTCAAGGTAATATTTAAGTGGTCCATTTTTGTTTTCAACAAGTCAGTGAACATGGTGACTAATTTTTATATTGCATGCAGGCCTCAAAAAAGGCTGTAGGACCAAAAGAATGCATACTTTTGCTTGGTTGGCGCCCAGATGTTGTAGATATGATTGAAGAATATGATAACTATCTTGGACCTGGTAGTGTATTGGTAAAGCCCTTTTCTGTATGAACCTTCTTCGTGTTTTCTAGACTACAAATCTTTGTGCTAGAACTTGACTCCTCTGACATCACTTTTGAACGGGACTTAAGGTGCTCTGCAGTACTGACACTGCATGCAATGTAGTCTAGTCTTGATCTGATGAAAAAAATGCAGTCATATGGATGATTGGAAATTTGGCTAGAGTGTCAATTTATTGAAATATATCCCATTCAGCTTCTCATCTTCTCTTAAGTAGAGGTTCTCTTCTAAGCCCAAAAGCCTTGATGAATACGCTAGACAAAAATAGCTCGGCTAAGTGACACATGGGTTCTTTGGAGTTTGAAGTTTGTCCATCATGATGTGATACATTGAACTTTTATTCAGTTTCTTTGGGCTTGATAAGCCGGTTTTATACATCTGATTTTTGGTTATATGTGACATGAACGCAAATTTTGGACCTTAGATTCTCATCTCCCATGTAAATGCAGGAAATTTTGTCGGATGCATCATTCGATGAAAGAAAAAGGGCTAATAAAGCTGCAGACCGGAATAAATTCAAAAATGTCAGAGTTTCTCACAGGGTATTGACATAATGTTTTAATTGAATTAAGATAATGGTCATAGTGTAGTCTTCTGAAGCATTTTAGTTCTTTCTTTAAGCCAACTTCCACAATTTTGTACCTCTCCTTTGTATGCTGTAGATAGGAAACCCCATGGACTATGATACCTTAGAAGAAACCATACTAAATATTAAGAGTTCTTTCAATAAAGATGAAGATGTTCCTTTATCCATTGCGGTGATATCTGACAGAGAATGGCTTCTTGGTGGTATGCCTTTTTTTTAAGACTATCTTATATGCCTTTTTTTTGGCTTGTATAATGTTTCTCTGTTTTAATAACCAGAATATGGATTGTATTAACTTCCATTCTTCCAGATCCATCTAGGGCAGACAAACACTCAGTATATACTCTTCTCCTTGCTGAAAGTATCTGCGAGAAACATGGAGTTAAGGTATTTGTGTGTAATAGCAAAGTAATACGATCAATAACACAATTCCTACACATTAATCCTTTGACATCTATAAATTTATTGAAAGTTTGATCATATGACATCTTAGCAGTCTTTTGTTTATTTTCTGGAGAGAAGTAGGGTCTATGATATGACACTATATTTCAGGTGCAAAATCTTGTTGCAGAGATTGTTGACTCCAAATTGGGAAAACAAGTAAATGCTCCATTTTCCAATCTTCATGTGTATCCTTTTGAGTCTATTTAAAAATTGATGTTGCTGTTTAAATGCATGCAGATAACAAGAATAAAACCTTCCCTAACGTACATAGCAGCAGAGGAAATAATGAGTCTTGTCACAGCTCAAGGTCTGAAAATGCATTGTGAACCCCTGTTAGATTTGCTTGCAAGTGACCCCCAAAATGCGATTCAAGTATATATTTTTGTGTGACAGTGGCAGAGGATAGTGAACTGAATGAGGTGTGGAAAGATATTTTAAATGCCGAGGGTGATGAAATATATGTGAAGGTACATCTCTGTTTCTTCATCCACATCACCTTTGGATAACTATGAACATTGAAATAAAACGCCTAGGTCGAAAGTACAATTCTTGCACTACTTGGGACTTTTTTGGTCACGTGATTAGATGACTCAATAATATATTGTTTTGCACATGCTATTACTTGAAATTCTACTTTGAAGAGCTTCAAAATTTTAACTAGTGACCATGAATCCTGAACTATTGTGGTTTTGAGACTATCCGATAGAGGAGGAAAATAAGGGTCCATTTGATAATGCTCCCGTTTCTTGTCTCTTATTTCTAATTTTTGAAAAACACAATTATTTGGTAACTCTTCCTGTTTTTCGTTTCTCATTTTTAAGAAACATTTTCAAAATTGTATAGAAATTTTTGAAACAGCAAAACTAAGTTTCTTATTTCTATTTTTGGTTCTTAAAAAGCATAGATAAAAGTATAATAAATATAAAAAAGAATAAATCTAACATAAAAAATTTGAATATTCAACGTTCTTATAAAATTTTTACCTTTTTCTAATTTAATAATTTAGAGAAGAAACAAAAATAAATAATGATTATCAACTGTTTCTTTATTTCTTTAAAAGGAAAAAGCAAGAAATATTTACTAAATGCAATTATGTTTTTTCTCGATTTGAAAAGGAACAAAAATATAAAAATGTTATCACACAAGCTTTAAACTGACTATAGGCTGTAGTTAAAAGGATGTTGTGTGTAGCCTTGTGTAACATAACTGCACCATGCTTACATATCTTCTTGACACAGGATATTAGTGGCTACATGAAACAAGGGGAGGATCTCTCATTTTCAGAACTAGCCGAAAGAGCACATCTAAAGCAAGAAGTTGCCATTGGCTATGTTAAAAGCAATAGGAAGGTAATTGTGGTCGTTGAATATTGTAGAGAAATAATGTAGGATACGAGTCTGATCTGATGCATTCTTCTGGTTGATGCAGGTTATCAATCCAATTCCCAAATCCGAACCGCTTTCTCTTGAATTGACAGATTCATTGATCGTTATATCAGAACGTGAATAACAACAAACTTTCTGCCAGTTATGAAAAATATATTCCCCTTCCATTTCTTTTGTTCTGTTCTGTTCGTATATTCAATGCAACACATTGTTTTTTTTTATCCCTTAGAAATATAGAGCACAAAGGTACCTCACAAATTTGTCACAATATTATGAATGATCTCTTTACAGATGAATTGCAATGTTTCAAAGATTGAATCATTGTGTATAGTTCTTTTTCAAGAACATACTCCTTTTTTCCATTTCTTAACCAGGTAATCAAATCATAGCTAGCTTTTGACATGAAGATAGTTCAATTGGTGCAAGAATGTGTACCATTTTTGTCTGTGACTTTAGCCAAATAATTGACGACCTTGGATGCTTTTCAAAACTAGGCAATATTAGAATAGGTGGAGTACTCAAATTATTCTTTAATGATACTGAAACTCTCTTCTTGTAAGGGACTCCTAACCTACCTTTCTTGAGACAATTTGTTATAGTACCCTTTTTATTTTTAAAATAATAATAGGACCCATTATATTATTGAACCCCACAATTAATATCCTAAAATATATGGCTCAGCACATATATAATCAATTTGAATATTCATCCTCTCTCCTTACCATTTATCTTCGATGTATACTTCTATCTTTATCCTCCTTTTTATTTTGCAAATATATTGAAAGATAAATTGCAAAAACCAAACCTCAATTGATCAAATATTAAAGTTTCATTTATCTCATTCAAATCAGTGATTTATAAGGGCTCTTTACCTACTAAATGGTAACTTTTACCAACTCAAATACCTATCCATGCTAACATTCTATTACGTATATTCGAAGATACACTATTTATTTGTTGAAAACAAGATAACCACAATAACTAAAAGGACCGGTATTTTAATACTAAAAATTAAAATAGATATTATGAAACACCGAATAAAAGTAAAGTTTAAAAACTAAAATATATCTATTTTAAAACAATCAAATAAATAAAATTTTAAATAGGTTGGATAACTATTTTATTTTTAATTTTACACTTTGAAAATTAAGTCGATAAGACATTACTTCCACGTACGTTTTAACTTGTCTTGTTATATATTTTGTTTTGTAACCATTGAAAGGATGATATTCCCATTGAATCATTGCAGAAGAAGCTTAATTTTTAATAAAATAGAGAAACAAAAACAAAACCATCCTAAAAAAACGAGCGTTAATTTAATTTTTTTTTTCAGAAAAGTAACAACTAATAAAGTAACGTTGTAAAAAAAAAAAGGCGCTAAATAGGGATTTGCATAAATTAAGAAGATCGTCTGGAAAATCCGAAAGTAAAAACGAAAGAAAACAAATGTTGGGAGGTTGAAAGAAATCCGTGTCCAGTCTCCACCTCTCCGGTGTTATGAATCCACCGGCGTGGTGTTGAGGTTCTTCACAAAACCCTTCGAAACCACCTTCTCCCCCTTTATCTCCTCTCAAATCCCTCTCTCCACTGCGCCTAGGGCTACCATGGCTCATGGTGGCTACGGCAAGCGCAGGGTCAACCCCGCCGCCCGCCGATCCAAGGCTTTGGCGGTGGACAAGAAGCCCAAGTCCGTTTCCCTCAAGAACCAGATTCGATCTGCTGAGCGCATGCTTCGCAAGGTTTTATTCCACTCCGACCTCTTTACTTGTTGAGTAGACATTGTAGTTCTTCTAGGTCCTTTTAGGGGGTTGGATTTGTTAACTGATCAGGGTTCTCTGTTTAGCTGTTGGGGGAGTTCGGAGAAGAGACTAGTTTGTTGAATTCCAACATCTTTTGATTTGGAAGTCGAGTTGCAGGTTTTATTGCGTATTGAACTCGATTCTTTGCAATATCCGGAGTTCAATGTCGAAATGATGCTTTATTAGGATAAGTGTCAACTTGTTATATAAAGTGAATCAAATATTGAGGTGAAGAGTGTGCTACAAGAATTTTTGAAAAGTAGGAGAGCCAAAGTGAGGTTTCCGTTGCGTATGGTTACTTGATGATTACTTTTAAATGACCCTTTTCCTTTCTCCAGATTTTACCTGCTGATGTGAGGGAGGCTCAAGAAAAGAAGTTGGAAGGACTTAGAAAACAGCAAGAAATTCAGTCCCGGTTGGCTGTTGAGCGCAAAATATTCTTGCGAGATAGGAAGATAAAATTTTTTGGTAATACTTGGTAATATTTTTTCTGTCATTTGATAGGGTTTGTGTTTCAAGCATGTGTCAGCTATTTATTTATTTATTTATTCTTTTAAAACTTTGTCCTTAATCCAGAGAGGAGAAAAATTGAAAGAAGAATTAGACGACTTGAAAAACTGCAACGTGCTCCATCTGGCCAGTTGCAAGATTCAGATATTGCAGATCAATTGTCTAAGTTGAAAGAGGATCTCGAATATGTCAGGGTATATCATAATTTTTTCCCTAAAATATGCATATATGTACATATACATATATGTATGCATGCATACATTCCTGTATTTATGTATGTATGGCAGAATTGATGCTTTGATATACAGGAGATCATCTAAATTTTATTGTAATTACGGCTTATTCTTCACTTTCATTGTGTTCGCCATCGTTGCAAATATTTACTATCTTCATTTTTATATTGCTAATAAAAATTCTTGGATAATGCCGAATTCTTTCATTATTGATTGATTTGTCTCTCACACCTTAGAGGAGGTATAAATTGTAGATTCAGCTATATGTGCTTTGTTATTTCCCCACTTACCCCTAGAAATAGGATTAACAATAGTTGCAGCAGTTGTAATGACAAGTATATACTTGGTTTTTCCATCATCCTCTGTAATTTCAGATGTGAATTTTTTTTATTTGAATGCAGTTCTTTCCCAAAACAGAAAAATATGTAGCTTTATTTACTGGAGGTGATGATTCAGACATGGTTGATAGGAGGAATAAGTTGCGCAAGCAGATTAAAGACAATCTGATTGCTGCTGCAGCCAGTGGAAAGGATTTAGAAGGTGGTCTCCTTACCACATCTGCTAGTGTTATTTTTCAAATTTTTATTTTAATTTCTTTTACCCTTTTCTGCCAAGTCGTTTGGTTTCATCTTAGAATATAGGTAGGTTTATGGGTGAATTTATGCATGCTCTGTATGTGTTCACTATTCTTAGGCACATGCAGCCCGAAACCAACAGCTCAACAATCAACCTTGCCCACCTAATTAAATATTTAAAAATTGACTTATTTAGGAGAATGTTTGAATATAGCCTTCTTTTGGAACCTTTGGCTTGAAAAAAATATGAGCACCTTCAGCAACAAGAGGAAGCCTTGTGAAAGTTCTTTTATTTAGTTTTACTGTTTTAGTGGCTGTTTTACTTACACTCTCCTTTAAGCCACTGTAGTTTGAATTTCATTTTAGCCACTTGAAAAACTTTTTATAATTTCGATTGGGAACAGGCAATGGTTTCGTGAGTTTAGTTGAGGTGTGGAAGCTGGTCCGGACACTCACATATATAAAAAAATTGTTTATTTATTATTTTTCCATTTTTACAAATTTTCATTCATTCCGAAAATTTGTCTCATATATATATATATATATATATATATATATGGATACGTTTTCCAATCTTTTGTATTTTGTGAAATAAGGATACATTTTCCCAATCTTTTGTATTTTGTGATTGTAGTTCCTTGTTAAGATCATGATATGTCCTTTTAATGATGTTGAATTGACTCGAACAGAGACTGGTAGTGAGGATGATGGATTACTTGACCTGAGTGAGGATGATTTCTTCTTATCTGGTAGCTCAAGTGATGAAGCAGATGCAGATGATGAATGGACTGATAAAAGTACAAGGTAGTAGGCATTGAAATTTCTTTCTAGTTCTTGTTTGATCATGTTTTGCAAGGGTCTTGGTATATTGAATGTTTATTCTATGCTTTGGCAGGGAACAGGCGTCCAGTACTTCTGGCAAAGCAGCATCTGGCATGTCCAGTGATGAAAGAAATCAGGTTCAGTTTTCTTGTGACTGTTGCTGTCTTGTAAATAGGATGTAATTCTTTGTATCTCATGTCCCCAACCTATTTTTCCATCTTCCTCTTATTTGGCTAGCATTTTTTGTAGAGGCAGATTTCTGCTAGAGCCTTAATGCCGCCGCCTCGTCCAACCAAATCATTCCCGAGTTCCGCTCAAGCTCGGTTAAAAACTGGATCTTCATTGAGAAAATTTTCAACAGATCAGAGGGCTGAGGTTTCTACATCCAGCAATACATCAAGTGGTAGAAGTGGATCCTCTTTTAAGCCTAGGGGATCCTCAAACTCCTCGCATACAGGTCAGAGCAGTAATATTAGTTCCAATTCCGATGCTCACAAACCCCGAAGAAAGAGGAGGCCAAAGAAGAAGAAACATCAGGTGAGAAAAAAACGTCAAAATTGCAAAAATCCACTCTTGTACTCTCTATCTGCAGTTCAACCTGAATATGTTAACTTGATATTGAATGCTGGAAAACAAGTTTCAATCCCTATTCTCAGATTCCTTATAAGTTGTGGCTTTGGGCCTTTCTCTGACGAATTATTGATTTCCATGTGATTGTTGTGGAAGTACTTTTTACTTATTGGCCAATCCCTTTTTTTTTTACAGGCATGATAGATTGGCCTCGTCGCCCTGTAACCTTCATTACAAGCCTAAACATGACTTCTGAAGCGGTTTCAATGACTTTTATGGCGATTTGCTGCACAATATACTAGGAGCTTGAGAAATCATTTCATTTAGTTCTGAAATGATTTAATGATCTTTTAATATCATGTTCTCCCTTTTTTTTTTCCTTTCTAAATCATCAGATAATTCATAGGTTTTGGGTTGTTTCTTTCCTTTCTATACAGTTTAAACTTGTATTTGGAACTTGAATCTCTTATATACCATGCTTCTTGTGTGGCCTTTGTCAACAGTTTATTTAGCAACACACTAGTTTAACACTTTTTTTTTTTTTTGAAGAACTTCTGTGGTCATGTAATGATATTGTGAAGTGAAAATATTTTACTTGATTAGCTATGTTATTCAATTATAATCTTAGAAAATTAAACATTTTTCACAATTGAACTTTGTATTCAAATAAATGGTGTGCACAAAAATTGTTTAAAATCAATTTAACACCCGCGGTAAAGTAAAATTACTCTCTTCAAAGCAAGTAGGATTTTCAGTGTGGTGTTTAGTCGAGAAACACTCCATTTGAGTGAAAACTCAAACCTCTACTCTTGTCTACCCGACCAAAAATGTCCAAATCAAAATATAGATAAATTGAATAAATATTGTTGTAAAAGTTAGAGAAATTAAAAATTAGTAAAAAATATATAAATTAACAAATAAAGGTTTTTCTATTTTTAAATAAGTTAAAAATGATTAATATTAATATTATATATATTATCGATGTTTTCGTTATATTTTGTTTCTAATTTAGCTGGCACTCAACATTCATTTCAGAAAAAAAGAATTTTCTTTCTTATTTATTACTTTTGTAAAACCCTATAATTGAATATCAACATCTGTACCTTCCCGGAGATTGGGATTTTGGAGCGGAGGAACTGAGAAGACATTTAAAATAAATATAAAGGAAAAAAGAAAAGAAAAAAAGGAAGAAGATGAAGAGCAGCAGAGGAGGAAGCTGATCTTCAGAGTCTCTAAGCACCGGAAGGAAAAACCAGAGTGGGAGACTCTAATGGAACCTCCTTCAGCTCAGCTTCCTATTTTCTACCTCTTGCTTTTAGTCTCAATTTCATCACCCATTTTCATACAAAATTCTCTAGCTGATGGTGTCACTCCTCACGAAGCCAAACAACTCAGAGATGAGGTACTAATTCCTTTTTCTTTCTTCCCCAATCAATCGTGTAGCAGAACCCCATTAACGAACCAAAATCAATTAATCCCTTCTTCATTTCGATACCCTCTAAGCCATAAATATTCTCTATCTCTTGTCTTTGGATAAGAAACAATTTCATCTATCTCATATTGGGTAAGCTCGTCGGGTGGCTACATTGTTGGATATTGAATGGTGAAACTTTTGGCAAATTGAATCCGTTGTTCCTGATTAGTAATCGAACATTTTTTTTTAAATTGCTCTTATAATAAATCTCTAATCTTCGTCCAACCTGCAAGTATTTTTTCTTTATTGTCTTTGTGATACTTATGATCTTGAATTGGATTATATTTTTACACATGCCTGTTGAACTGGCATTGAAGGACGACAATTCTTCTAAAAACTTCACAATTATACCACAGAATTACCTTGAGTTTCACCGTTTTTGTGGAGGGAGGATAGGCATGCGAGATTGGAGTTAGCGGTTTTATGTAATTATTTGACAATTTAGAAATACGGGTCTGTTCTGGAATCGTTTGTTGATGACCTGTCTCTATTTCTCTAATGTTCACTTATTTTCAGTTTATTATAAGCTAGACATAATTGCCATGTAGGTACGTGAAATGTTTTATCACGCCTTCAATGGATATATGAAGCATGCTTTTCCCCTCGATGAATTAAGACCTTTATCGTGTGAAGGAGAAGACTCACTTGGTGGTTATGCCCTGACTTTGGTAAGCTGATTCCTTCTGTTTAATGTTATACATCCAAATAATAAATTAATGAGGTAGAGTTGTCGTATTGAAATAATGATGACGATGTCTCCCTCATTTTGTTGTCACAGATCGATTCATTGGACACACTGGCTTTGCTTGGTGATCGGGAACAATTTGCTACATCTGTTGAATGGATTGGTAAAAATCTTCGGTTCGATATAGTGAGTAATGTACATTTTTGTGGGGGTTGCTGTCTTGATTAGCTAGTTAGGGTTAAAATCTGTCTGAAAGTCTTTTTGACAGGATCACTATCTGGATAATGGTTTTTAATCCTATTAGATAATTATGATTACAAATTTCTCTTTCTTTCACCTTCCGCTGTGTGATGAAAGTACATATTGAGCAACTTCTTCAGCATGTGGTTTTTATATAAAACCAAGTTCTTTTGGTCTTCGAGTTTTAGACCCCAACCTCTATTGTAGGTGTCTTAAGTGGTTTCTTCTTGGATGTTTGGTTCATGAACATCATTTCCGACAGAGACCATACCATATTTGCAACCAATAGCCACCTAGGTCAAAATCCTGGGTTTTCAACTTGAAACAGAAAATTATTGCTTCGGCTTCCAATTGAATGTGGTGGTTTGCTTTGGAAAGAGATTCTCTCTGGCATTATATAATAACAAGAAAATTTGCAAGAGGTGCAAGGGGTTGGTGACTAAAAGAAACCTCAGCAAAAGAAGTCCTTGCAAAAGAGGGCCTCTTTCTGTTTAAGGTCATCAATGGTTAAAGACTTTGCTTATCGAAAGATAGTTGGAGAATAACCATCCACTAAGTAGTATCAAAGGTGCTCACCTACCTAGAATTTAATATCCTACTAATTATCTTGGCTCTTGTGAGATTATGCTAACTGGCCCAGACACTCACAGATGTCAAAAGAAAAAAAATCATCAATTGCGTGTTGTCACTAACACTTGTGTATTTACTGACACAATTTTTACAATCATATTATGATTTCCTAGTTAAGGAATACAATAGTATTGGTTACTTAATACTCAGTCCTAGTTGGGGAATTATATCACGTGTTCTAACATTTTATATATCACTCAAATAGAAGGTCATTTCAGTCTTGAATCATTGTAATTCTAAAATGACCTATATGTTCAACTATAATCTTTCTTTTGTAACTACAGAATAAAACAGTATCTGTCTTTGAGACGACCATTCGAGTTCTTGGAGGTTTACTTTCAGCTCATCTCATTGCAAGCGACCACACAACGGTATTATTTTTATTTTTAATTTTTTTTTCCAAACTTCATCTGTGTTGTTTACTTGTTTTGTAATTAAAATTTTTTAAACTCTGATGGCATTGGCTAGATCAAGGTTCTGTATGCACAGTCAACTAGAATATTGTTTTCATGCATAGTGCACCTATAGTTGTCAAAATATCATTCAAAAACAATTTCCAATGTCTCACCAAAGTTGAGCACTTGGGTTGAGAAGTGGTGGGCATCAAATATCTTGACGAAGGGAAAGCACAGAATGAGGGTATGCCTATGAACTATTTTTAGAAAATTTCCCCTCTTGAAAATAAAACTATTTTAAAAACAATGATCAAGTGGTTTGTAAAGGTTTATTGTGTACTTGAAAAATCATTACTCATAAGCCTGTGATTTTAAAATGAAGAACATATCCATTTGTCTTTAAAAAATTGCCACCCATGAGAACATATTAAAAAGAAACTTAGAGAAAACAACTTTTAAAAACGGTAAAACAAATATGTTTTCACTAAAATTTTTATTCTAAAAACCAAAATATGTTTTTTCAAAAGTAGCTCTTAAACAACCATAAGATATGGAATTTTTTTAAGATGAGCCTATAGCTAAATATTTACATGCCCTGTTGGTGAGGTCAACTCTGCTTCTTTGATATGCATTGAACCTGTGAGGTCCTTTAGTTAGGTTAACAGTTTGGATAGCGATCAATTGGCAAATTGTAACCCAAGTTCTTTTAAGAGGCTTTTTTTCAAGTCAACTTTTTTCCATCATGTTCATGATGGTACATTCTCAATATTGTATTTCTACTATAGTGCAAATATTCGTTTAAAGATCAGCACAGTATATTTCTGATTCCATTTCTGGAATTTGTTGTAGCTAGTTTATCCATTGTTATTATGTGTAGTTGTTAAATGTTTAAATATGGATATCTGATTGACTCCCTCCCATCCTACAGGGCATGAAAATTGCTTCATATGAGAATCAATTGCTTAACTTAGCGGAGGATTTGGCTCGAAGATTACTGCCTGCATTTGACACTCCTACAGGTTTTGCTCTTGATACTATCTGTTGTAGAGTAATTATGCTCACATGAACTGAGCATATTTTGCAAGCTTTCCACCTGAAAGTTTATTACTTTTTCTCCCGTTTTTTATCTACAGAAAAAGGATGATTTCATTACAGAGGAGACAGCATACACATTAAAAAGCAAAAAAGCAAAAAAAAAAAAAAAAAACTAACTCAATTGCTTATGTAGATTGAGTTTTGACCGAATCTTAATTATTGGCATTTTCAGTTCTACCTTCAGCATATGCTTTTCATTGTTATTTTCTGGTTGCTTGTTTTATAATTCTTTTGTGCTGCGGGAGGCTTAAGTTTGTTTTGAAGTTTCTCATGGTAGAGTATGGCATGGGAAACCAGATGTTTGTGGGATTTCATTATTCAAGAAGCAAAGCAGATTTTCCAAGTCATTACTTCCGTGAACTTTAGCTGAAAAGAATTTATTTGGGTGCCATAGACCAAGTTTATCAGCCATTTGTGGCTTTTATGTTGACAGTCTATTTTGTCATATAATGCAGGAATTCCATTTGGATCAGTTAACCTATTGTATGGAGTTGATGAACATGAAAGCAAGGTGAAACTTCTCGTCCTTTTCTTATACATGTGAAATTTAATGATCAACTAGAAAAGCATGCTATCCATTTAAGTTTTGAAAAGGAAATCGCATTGCTTGAAAATAGTTTCTTCTGCCCTACATTAGTACACTTGAGGACTGATGCGAGATGCAGTTGCCTCATATAATTTCTGAGAACTGTTCTTGTGAATTCCATCTTTCATCTTTTTGAAGTGGTTCTAATCTAGAGTTTCTCCTGTCTCTCAGATAACATCAACAGCTGGTGGTGGGACCTTGACTTTGGAATTTGGAGTTCTTAGTCGTTTGACAGATGATCCAAGTGAGTGTCGTGACCTTAATTTGAAGAGACTCTTTTGTCTTAATTGATACCATTATAACCCAATTTGTGGCTGCACCTGCATTTGCTCTATGACACTTCACAACTCACACCTTAATATAGATTCTTAAAGCTCTTAATTTACTAATTTTTGGGCGGTTTGGAGCTTTTGGTCACTAAATGGTACTGATAACTAAAAGACAATCTGTTCCTTGCGTCTGCATACCTTGGTTGCTTGTATATATATATTTTGGGTATTTGTGCTGTTCACTGTTAAATTGATTCAGTTAACACCAGCAAGTCCATACTATTATAATTTTAGGGCAGAAGTTACCCATCATAAGTTGGTATCTTTGTTAAGCTTATTTGGCTGTCGCTAACACCACATCCAAGTCTTTCAAGAACAATATTGAGAGTTTGAATAAATTATTATTACTCTCCTAAGTCCTAGGTTATTTTATGATTCACATAACAATAAAAAGATCTTGTTTTCTATTTCGACCATGTCTGCCATCATATAACCATAAATTCCTATGGGGCTGTGTCTCATTAGATTTAATGTCTTCTTATGGGGCTCTGTCTCTAAGTTTTTTTGTAATTATCAGCTAGGTTTTATTCTTTTGGATTGGAAGCCCTTTCTTTAGGTTGGGCTCCTCTTTCGGGGCTTTTGTTTTTGTATACCCGTGTATATATTTTCTGTTTTCATTAATCTCAATGAAATCTTCGGTTTCTAATAAAAAAAAAATCCTAGATTTGAGCTGCGTAAATCTCTATTCCATGAGATAGACCACCCAACCAAATTGAGAAGGCCAATCACTCTTTTACACTCTAGTACCTTAAGGCTTAAAGTTGACAACTAACTCTCTGCTCAAGTCCTCATTCCTATATATATACCCAGTTCAAATCTAACTAATTGTCAGACCTATAATTGTACGTTTCCCCCTCCTAGAGTACACGGTTAATTGGATGCCTAACGTTATGTTCATGAATTGATCCAATGATGAAAGAATACTATGGTGCAACTGATCCGAGCCTTCCTATGGACCATTTGGTGAGAAAGGAATAACAGGATCTTCAACAACAAATCCCTCCCTTTCAACAGATTCTATGATCAAGTTTTTGTTTTGGCTTTGGGATGGTGTAAATTATTTTATTCTCCTTTCTCAGATTGTAGTCTTAGCAAATTTTTGATTGATTGGAAAGCTATTTTGTAATTGGAATATCTCCCTCTATTGTATATTTCATATCATCCATGAAATATCTTTTTCTTACCCACAAAAAACGGAATTGCTCCAGTGAAGGATAGCTACAACTTCTGATATTTATATTGTGACTCATGATAAAATTATTTTCATTCTTATTTCAAGAGAAACTTGACGGGAGAACCTTATTAAAAATGACTCCACTGAACAAGTTCAAAATTTGAATTATTTGTCATTCTTTTCTTTCTTACCCTCTCAAACTTGTTGCTTGATGCTTGGCAAGTATCTATAGACATGTATCATATATGGCAGCTTTAGAAAGTTGGTTGACTACCATTTCAACTCTGAAAACTTAGTCAAAGTGTTCCATAAGATTTCACACATTCATTTGCAATTGGAACGCAGTTTTTGAACAAGTAACAAAGAATGCAGTCCGTGGACTATGGGCACGCCGTTCAAAGCTTAATTTAGTTGGTGCACATATTAATGTTTTTACAGGTGAATGGACACAAAAGGTAACATTCATGTCAATGAAAATCAATAATATATGCATTACATGTTCATTTTGTTGATGCTCGATAGTTGCAGACCACAATAGTTTATGCAGTTCTCTGAACTCTTCTCCTGGCATGAATAGCAGAAATGATTAGATTGGAGGGAAGTTTATGATAATTGAAAATTTTATATCCTGATCTTACTTATTTTTCAATCTAACTATACTTTCTATTGGTCATTTTTGCTTGGGCCTTTCACGGTAAACTTAGCAATGTTAGCATAACTTGGAGCAGAGGACTTGGATTGTGAAAAAAAAACACTTGATTGAATACTATCTGAGCCTTTCTGGGGGAGCTATGGTTGGAATGAAAGAACAAGATCTTTTTAGAGACTTTTAAAGATTCGGTGGAAATTCAAACACTTACTGGATCTGTTGCTTCCTTCTTTTGCATTTTAGATAAACATTTAGCAATTATTGGAAACCTGTATTTAATATCTCTTAAAGAAGTTCTTGTAAGCTATTTAAGTCGGGGTCTCCCACTTTTTGTACCTCTATAAATCCAATAGAAATAAAAATTTTCTTTGTTGCCAAGAAGAGGACGACTATTTTGAAATTATGGTATTTTCAGCTTTGCAGGGGGCGATGGCAGATTTCTAGTCTCTTTATTAGGTGGAACTTATTATTATTATTTTTCCCTTCCCTTTTGAAGATTTATTTTCTTCTGCATTTCTCTTGAAATTAACTTAGTAAACACTTGTTTGCTTACAATTACTATAAACACATTTCCTTTGA
The DNA here is from genome assembly GCF_001995035.1 of Momordica charantia. The sequence goes on along the minus strand of NW_019104533.1, from coordinate 1,219,286 downwards.
AATATTTGATGAAGATGTTAGCTCTTGTTTTAGTCTGGCTAAGAAAAATACTCAGTAAATATGTTACCAAGGAAAAGGAAAAAAAGAAAAGAAAAGAAAGGATACATGAATTCATGAGTCCTGCAGTATCCTTTTTCTTTCTCTATAAGTCTAACACATAGTTCTCTCTCTCCCTCTCGCTCTCTTAAGCTCGTTCATGAATTCATGAGTCCTACGGTATCCTTTTTCTCTCTCTACAAGTCTAGCTCTCTCTCTCTCATCTCCCTCTTTCTTGTTTACTGTTTTTGGATCTAATGAAAAATCTGTTATCCTAAAAGAATCTACCCTTCATATCTTGTCTTGCAGGATGCAGGTGTAGGTACGAGCATTGATTCTTTCTATGAGTATTTATTGAAGGTTGGTAACTACTTAACGTTCAAATTAAGATACTATAGTTGTGAACTCTTATGAAGTGTTATTATTTCAATGCAGACTTTCTTTTGGCCATGCTCATGTTAAAGTTGGAATTGTATCTTTATGTGGTCCAAAAAACATAGAAGGGACTTAATATTATTCATGATACTTTTGATTTCGGAGTTCTTATCTTTTAGCCTAATATTCCAAAACAGTTTTTGAGCAACATCTTGGCATTCTAAGGATGCTTCTAATGACGGATTCATAGATTAATGCACTTCCAATATAGTTATTAATTCATATATCCTCTGCTGCTCAGCGAGGATAATGAAAATTCTAGCTTTAACACTTTGTTTATGCAGTTGCACCATGATTGAATCAATCACTTCTGCTTTCATGAGAAGTTTCTGCTGCTTTTGTTTCATCAATTTATTATCTTTCCTTAAGCACAGCAATTGGTTCCTATTGATAAATGGACAATACATAGTTTTTACTTCATCTGGCTTTAAACTTTAGGCAATTGTACTGATGTCTTGTCTTCAATAATCATCCTATGGTATAGTGCCAAATGATTGATTTTGCAAGTATTCAATAAGGATCTCCTTATGCAAGCTCGAATAGATTGGTATACAACAATACGAGTAGAAGTGTCAATACATGCATCGCTAATCCCAGTCCATAACCCTGAAAGTTTTCTTACTGTTATTTTTTTTGGTAATAAATGCTTTTAGGCTTACCTTCTGTTTGGAGACGAAGAGTACCTATTCATATTTCAAGAAGCTTACGGAGCTGCAATGCATTATCTATTCAATGACCCTTGGTGGGTTTATGCATACGATGTCAAATCGTGGGGAGGATATTTTATTTTCCCTCCTTTAATTTTTGATTTTTAAAATGATGAATGAACGTGTCTTAAATTTGATACTGAGACTGGTTTTTAATCCATCATGTAGGTATGTTGAGGTAAATATGGACTCAGCAGCACTCGTCTGGCCGTTATTCAACAGTTTGCAGGCATTCTGGCCAGGGCTTCAGGTTTTTGGGCTTTCAATTGTGTATCATGTTTTCTGTAGTTATCTAAATTCTACTTCAAAAACAAAAGTTAGATAAATTCTTTTATTTGTCTTGAAAGGTTCTGGCAGGGGATATTGACCCTGCAATTCGAACACATGCTGCATTTTTTAGTGTCTGGAAAAGATATGGATTTACACCTGAGGGTTTCAATCTTGCTTCGCTCAGTGTTCAGGTATCTTAATTTTCAATGCTGTATATGAAGTCACAAGTAATACGTTTTACTTCCTGTTATTATTATCATTATTATTGCAACTGCTTAAGATTTCGTGCTGCTACAGTTTCCATTTCTTTATTGTATTATTTTGATAAGAAGTGTTGGAAGTTGTTATTTATTTGTATTCGTACCTTAGCTGTAAGCATTTCCAGATAGGAAGGTCATATAATAAACTGATTTTTACTCCCACAAAGGTAGGAGTCTGGATTGCGGAATTCATAAAGATGGGGACGAACATGTCTCCATTTTGTTTGCCTGTCAGTATGTCCTAGTTAATGTCATATTCATTTCTAATGTCCGTACCTATACTTCTCATATCTGCTTCTTGAGCCTGCATCTACCCACCTCTGTTTATGTGCATGAGTTTGTATATATACACATATGGTCATTGGTAGGGCCTTTGTCCTCTATTAAGGTTCTTTTTTCCTTCAGCTTCTTCTGAAAAATATAGTAGTTCAGAAACCTATAATCTGATAAACCTAAGATAAAAACTGCAACTTACATTTTACCTTGTCATGTTCCTGTGGTGTTGCTTCTCTAATTTACCTCATGTGTCCATTATAATTGAGATTTTATTTTTTATTTCCTCTGTATAATTATATATCCAATTCATTGTGAATTCTTGTAGCATGGGCAGAAAAGTTATCCACTGCGTCCAGAATTAATAGAGAGCACTTATTGGCTCTATAAAGCCACCAGAAATCCCAGGTGAGCTCTGATCTTGTGTATACTGGTCCTGCTAAACTCTAGTGTAAGAAGGAACGTAGTATTTACATAAAATTCATAAAAGTTGTGGATCTACTAGCCTTCTTTAATATCTCCTTTCATTTCTAATGGGGGTAGAAAAAAATGATTAATATAATAGCTTCACTTTTGAATCAACTAGCAATTCTAGCAGAAAGTGATTGACTATTCATTTTTGAAAGATGAAAATGATTCAAATTGTGAACGTTGGAAATCTAGAACTCCAATCCGGAATGCTTTAGATCACAGATTCTTCTGTATTCCTGTTTGCCACCTAAACATCTTTGGTATTTCAAATTTGTTGATGTGTATGTACTATTCTGTGGCACCGAATTTCGCCTTGAAATTGTTCCATGTCTGACATCTTTTTCTATAGATACCTTGATGCCGGACGGGACGTGGTTGCTAGTTTGCAATATGGAGCCCGATGCCCATGTGGATATTGTCATATATCAGATGTTGAGATTCACAAGCAAGAAGACCACATGGAAAGCTTCTTCCTTGCTGAAACGGTGAGGAAAATCTTCCCCCACAAATCCTCACAGACACACAAGCACACAAAAAACAAAAAGAAAAAAAGAGGAGAAAAGAACATTGCTTTACTTCTGTTACTTTTTGTATTAGGTTAAATACTTGTGGCTTCTTTTTGACTTGGCTGCGGGTCCTGACAACCTTGTGGAAAATGGTCCATACAAGTAAGTTATAGGTTCTTTTAAGTTCTATGTTTTAATGGGACACCCATTGTCTGTACCTTGATTTGCTATATTTTTAAAAGCAACTAAGCATGAATTCCTTTTATAGGTATGTTTTTAGCACAGAAGGCCACTTATTGCCTGCAACCCCTCAAATATCCCTAGTTAGGGAACATTGTTCATATCTTGGGGCTTTTTGTAAAAGTAGTGTGGACCCTGAATCTGGTAAGACAAATAATGCTACTGATGTCGAAGAAGCCAATGTTAGTACATTCTCTGAGGGAACAAGTTCAATAGAAATTTCATCAAGCTCTGATTTTTCTGAGTTGACATCAACAACCGTGCTGATCAGGGTAATAGGTTCAACCTCTTTAAGCTTGATTTATACTGCTCTCTTAATTCATTCATACCACAGCCTTTTTTCTCACTTGGGTATCATTGGTTTAGACTATTATAAAGGAGACATATTTGCATCTACTGTCGGATCTATGTACCATGAACGGATACTTAGAGTCGTTAGAGGTGTTTGTTGGTTATATGTACCTGATGATGGAAGAGAATTAATTAAATAGGTAAAAGAAATACCAAAAGGGAAGTGCCATCATAAATTAATGCAATTCCAAACAGCCGTTAGGCCATGGGCAGATTAAATTGGGTTGATCTTTTACCATATAGATTCTTATTGTTATGTCACGCAGGGGGTCTGTCCAGGACTGACTCACGGGCAGAAGTTTGGTATAACATATGTTGGGTCAACGACCACAGATGACGAGTCTGTTAGCGAAAGAGAAACTATCGAAAGACATTCGACAGTGGTTGTAACCAATTCAAATTCTGGTCATTCGACATCTGACGAAAAAAACCATGTTAATTCTCAAGAGCGAAGGGAGGAGAACATATCGAATGATCCACATTCCATTTGAGGAAACCATTTTTTTGATATTCTTTGGAATGACATAAGAACTGATTGCACCTGCCTTCTGCTTCTTGATGGATCTCTGTAAAACTTCCCTGGGTTATAATTCTTGGAAGCTTGAGGGATTTTCACCGTTAATTGATTTTACAACATCACACAAGGATTGAGAGATATTCAGTCATTGTTGTTAGAGTGAAAAGAGAGCCAGTAGTCAAACCCGCACACATACGAACGAGCTTTCGTTGTTTTACAGATTAAAGTTTTCGAGTTCGTGCAGATAATGCTGAATGAGGCATTGACATTTTAATCATTATGGCCATTGTAACATAAAATTACTGCTTTGTAGTATAGTTTTTTCTACAGAAGCCAGATTTTTGTGTTTGATTATGGTTGATTCAGGGATGGATATTTATTCACATTGAAGTAATCAGATCTATTTTATTTCTATGTTGACTATGAACTTGGACTGGTAGGAGCCAAAAGTTTACCATTTCATCTAACATTGAAATTCACCTGTTGATCTGACAGCATTGTCCAACAAGGATGAAAAAAGTTTCATTTTGTCTTTAAAGTTAATAGTTTTTTGTTTCCTAATAATATTTTGAATTATAATTCTATGTAATACTCATCGTGGCACATACCTGTTAGACAAATATCGAGTTGGTTTGACATGATGTGACAAACAACAGGTTGAAAAGAGTGGACAATGTAACATACTTATTTTTTATTTATTTATTTTTTTTGAGAATGGGGAAATTCGAACTTATAACTTGTTGGTTAGAAACTAGTACTAATTACCGCTAATTAAACTTATGCTTCCTAACATACCTATTTCTTAAAGAAAATATCATATTTTTTCAACTCCATATCAAATTAGTCAACATTTATTTAATCAAGTTAGTCAACATTTATTTAATTTAGTTTAAAGATTAAATTTGTAATTTAAAGAGAAATTATATAATCCTAATACAATGAATGTTGAGAGTCGTTACTTTTTATCATTTCGAAGGACAGAAGTTGTTTTATTCTGTTACCCAAATGAATCCAAACATCTTAACTGAACCCAAAATTACTTTAAATATGGAGTATTAATTAAGGATGTCGGATTATGGTGTTGGATAAATTAAGTTAATCTACAGACCGACAACATATTATTACATTAAAACCCAACAGATTTTCTAAGATTCCTACATAAATATGACCTCGTAAATCTCATCTTTTATTAATTAGCTTAGGAATCAGAATCACATTCAGTGCATTCTGCAATTCCAGTAGGAAAAAAAAAGGACTGAAAAAAGAGAAAAAAAAATTAAAATTAAAATATGAATAGTTCCATGAAACAAAAAGTAGAGAGCGTAATTTAGGTTTTGTCTTTCGGTCTCCAAATTCATCACCAGAAATAGAATATTATATTTGAAAGAAAG
>NW_019104533.1:1174594-1205539 GCF_001995035.1 Momordica charantia | reverse complement strand
TTGAAACTTGTGAATATGAAGTTTGTTATATAGTTGTTGAGATGGGGAGCTTTTGAATGAGAATTGAATTTTGTTGGATGTATTTGATGTTTAGTTGAAGTATGAAAGATATGGAAGTGGTTTATGTTTATGTTTATCATTGGAGCTTGAAACTTGTGAAAATGAAATTCGTTATATAGGGGAGGGGGAGTTTAAACTTTTGGATGTATGTGATGTTTTATTGTTAAAGTTTGTTGGTCGAGCTTGAATATAGATGTGTGTTCATGGATGTATTTATGTGTACTTTGTTATATTATATATTATCATTTTGATTTTGGATGTATTTTTAAGGTCAAAAACATTGATCACATGAAATTATTTGTGCAGGATTGAAACTAATCRATAAACTTGTMAGGATTCGAARATTCRGTAAACTTGTTGCTATTATTATATTAGATGAATGTGAAAAAGACTTATATTTTGACACATAACATATGTTTTGCTTTTCAAATTTGGATATTTTGTATTTACACTATGTTTAATTATAAAGTTTAGTGTGATTTATTATTTCTATATTATCATTTATCGTATTTTTTATGATTGCAGGAAATATAGCAATATTAAGTAGTTAATATTGGAGTTTAGTTTTTATTTAGCGACGAAATAATGAAAACGTCGTTCTATTTAGCGACGAAATCGCATAATGTCACCATAAGAAAGGAAAAAACGTACAAGTAAAAAATATATATATAATAAATAAACAGCGACGAAAATATAGCGTCACAATATAATTCCAGCGACGAAAATAAATAATCTTAAAATCAGCGACGAAAATCAATTTCGTCGCTAGCTCGAGCGACGAAAATATCTTTTTTCGTCGCTGGAACTAGCGACGGTAGCGTTTTCGTCGTGCGCGTCCACTGACGACGGCTTTCATGCGACGCGCTTAGCAACGATAATATTTTCGTCGCTGTTGATCATCAATGGTAGTGGTATAACACAATGCAAAGAAGACAAGATATGAATTCCTATGACGTTGAGTCCAAATCTCAACAAGATTACACATTTTTACCATATTTCAATCCTTGAAAGCCATATATATCTTAACCGAGAAAATTAAGTTTGTTGGTCACAATAATAATAGAGTAGTTGAACAAAATTGTAGCCTCCAACTTATGAAAGTGAACAATTTTCTCCATGGACAAATTAAGGACATGAATGAAGATAAGTAATGGGAAATGAGAATCATCCACAGAAAGATCAGAAAAGGATAACTACGAAGCTTCGCTGAATGAACAAATCTGAATAATTTAGGATATTTAATTATGTAACAAAAAGAAGAAGAAAAAAAAAAGTCAGAGGTTGAGGTTTGAGGAGTATAAATGATGTAGTTGCATTAAATGTTTTGCATGTGGTAGGGAAAGGGAAGGCCCTGTCTAATCTCATTTTTTCATATGCCCCGACATGCCGACCTCCTTTGCCTCTTTTTCACTTCTAACTTCTAAATTCTAATTAATGCCTTTATATTCTAACCTAACTCCTAATATTGGTTTTTTTTTTCAAAAAATAATATTACATATTTGTTGACGTTGGATTCTTGATGTAGTAGAGGAAAGCTGACTGATTTAGGTTGATGCAGTGGAGACTCGTCTGTTCGAGATGGTACATGTACCTCAAAACTTAACATCGATTTGGTGCTAGATCGGTTAAATGCACTGATCATAAGCTCAAGTTGGAACTCAAGTCGAAGAGTAGAGGTGGTGAGCTAAAAGTTAAGTGCAGAATGTTGCATCCTTATATAGGATGGATTTGACTCTGCATTTTTCAGAAGAGAGATTTGGGAGCACGAGTTAAAGTGGTTCTAGGTTGGAAAGATAAGACGTTCATTTTTAAGGTAGTTTTAAGCTAGAGAAAATACAAAGAAATTAATTTTTAAGGTAAATGGCCATCATGAATGTATGCATTTATTATCTCTCAATTTACTATAATCTCTCTCGACTAATGAGCTACCCATGATGGTCAGTAAATATATATTTATCAACTACAGAAGGTGGTATTTTTGAAATTTTATTTTTCAAATATGGTTAAAATTTTAATTTTATTATATGTTAAAAAAGAAAAAAGAATTTCAAATTTGACTTAAAAAAATGCTGGGTTTTTAAAATATGTTCGAATATGTTTATTTATTGAGAAAAGAAAAGTAAAAAAAGAAAATATGATGATGAAATGAGTCCTCAATAAATTAAAATCTAGTATTCTAAATTCAATTAAAGGTCACATAGATGCTAATTTCCAACTACTAATTTAGAAAGAAATTATTGTTTTTCAATTATTTTTTTGAAAGGCAGTTCAAACCCAAGTAGACATGAAGAATCTGATTGAAAGAGATCGGGTACAATATGGAATTTTATTATTATGATTTTGAAGTTGGAGTTGTTGTCTCATCATTGTTCTTCAATATATGATAATTTTGAGCCAATATAATTGAAAAATACACAGTTCTCAATTACCTTTAAAAAACTGTTCAAACATGAGTAAATCCAATTCCCTATAGTCTCTAACTCAAAAAATTTGTTGTATGTGAAAAAATAATTTTGAATTTGCACTAACAACAAAAGAATTAAAATGGGCAAAGTAGAAATAAAGGTTTAACTTTTTAATAATATTTTCCCCTTTCTTCTTCTTCTGCCTTGCCTACACTAAAGTCTATACAACCCACTATTAAATTTCTTGTTTTTTTTTTTTTGTTCCACTCTCTTTTTGCTTTAAAAAAGGGGAAACAAAGGGAATGAAAAGACACTGCTTTATTACAAGGGACTTGGGGCAGGTATTTGCCATTAATAAATTAAACAAACTTAATTACAAATTTCTAAGCTGTTTCACCATTGTTGGCCATGGCAGAACTGCCATTAATTGCTTAAAGAAAGGGAAAAAAAAATGTGTGTGGCAAAGCCAGAATGAAGAGCAGCCATCAGATTTAATTCTATACCTTTACACCTGTGTGGATGGTGATGAGCTAAAAGCTTGGAATTTCAGATCCTAGAGAGAGATTTGGAAAATTATGAATTAGATTTTGGTCAATTTCTGAAGGTTGGAAATGATTTGACTTGTCATTATTTAGGGTTTGCTGGTTAGGTTGGGCAGATTTTCTTTGATCCATCACTTTTGAGTTTTGATGCATTGTATTCAAATTTGTGTTTCCTATTTCCTTTTGATATATCATATCTTATATCTTCGCCCTGTTTTTGAATCTTAAATGAGTGGTTCTAAATGTTTGAGGAAGCTTTGCAAAATTTTATTTTCCTTTTTTATCGAAGATATTTTATATTATTTTGTTGGATGTATGCCAAAATTTCACCTTAATTAGAGAAAAAAGATCTACGATATATATAAGTGAGAGTCTAACATATCGATTGATACCTGATTTTTTTGATAAGATTAAAAACAAAGTGACGATTACTAGAATTTATATGTTGAAAGTGAATAATATCACATTTGTAGGCTGTGATTATATTAGAAAAAAATGGATTAAAATCACTCGCTAATATATATATATACACACACTTTTAATGATATTATGTGACATGTGATCGGTATGTTTTATTAAAAACATGTTTTAGTTAGCGTTTTTACGCTTAAAACACTCACTCTAAATATGTACTGTAGCGTTTAGGAAGAAATTTAATTCATTAATTAAATTTTTTAAAAAAGGAAAAATCTTTAATTGAGTTGGTAAGGTTTAGAGGGGTGAAAACTTAGTTTATAACTTTAGGATGCTGGTAAAGCCTATTTATGACTGTTGCGAGTATAGTTTAGTGGTAATTTACATATATTCCAATTAAGAGGGTGCGAGTTCAATCTCCCACCTCCATATATTAATACTAAAAAATATATATTATGAATATGTTAATTTTACGGGTATGAATTCACTTTTGAAACTCATATTTCAAATGGCACTTATTTTCTTGAGATGAAATATTCGACATAATTGAGCTTAAATTTTTACTTTAATCCAAACAAACAAAGTGTAAATAATCAAACATAGTATTATTTTAAACTTTGAAAATATGGTTAAAGATAATGGTACCCTCATACCGAAGTATCTTCACAATTGTATGATATTGTCTGCTTTTGACATAACTCTCACGACTTTGTTTTTGATTTCCTTTAAAATACCTAATACCAATGAAGATAATTTGCCCTCGATCATCTATATATTATCGATCCTGCTCTTCACTAGTCAATGTGGCACTTTGTTTACATTCTCTTTACAAATCCAACGATACAAAATACACCATCCAAATATACATATACAAATTAAGACTTTATCCAACTACAAGCTACAGAAGTTTAGATTTATTTAACAACATAATTGGACTTACTTTCTTCAACTAATTTGTAACTTATTATGCCAACATGTAAGTGATAATTGACATATATACTCCTTCTTTCAAAGTTTAAAGTTCAATCCTATATATCACCAAATTGTCGTACTAAAAAAATTTGTAACTTATTATGCCAACATGTAAGTGATAATTGACACATATACTCCTTCTTTCCAAGTTTAAAGTTCAATCCTATATATCACCAAATTGTCGTACTAAAAAAATTTGTAACTTATTACGCTTTAAAAAATTCAAATAAATGTACACAAACTACGACTTTGTATCGAACCCCAATAAACCCAAAAGTGTAGACTTATTAAATCCGCGAGTCAAACATACGATTTTACACTATATACAACCAAGCATCAAAATCAAGAATCACCCCACTTAAGAAAAAAGGGGATTTGCAAAGGAAGAACCCAAGAAAAAGGGGGGGGAAAAGAAAAATGTGTGTAAAGAGAGGATAAGGGGATATGTTAGATTTAAGAGACAGAACACACATGGAAAGATGAGAAAAGCATGTGTTGTTGGAATATGCAACAGTAAAACAAGAACAAGAACAGTAATGTCCTCTCCTTCCACCCATTTTCATTATTATTATAAAAATAGAAGGAAAAAGAAAAAAAGGGCAGTTCCATTTTGGTGGGACTTGAATGTTATAGAGGTCTCTCTTGTTATGGGATGTGTTTTTGGAAGCTAGGCAAAATTGTTTGTGTACAAAACACAGCAAGCAAAGGCATTTGTCAAAGGTTCTTTGTTTTTTTTTTTTTTTTGGTTTGGTTTTACAGCTCACAAAGTCGGTGTTCCTACCATATCCCTTCTGGTTCTGTCTCTGTGTCTATAGGAAACAAGGCTTAAAGCAGAAGATGATGATTAAATATGAACCGACATGGAGAACCAGAATCAACAATATTTAATTATCACTTTAAAAAAGCTTATGCCATTGCAAACCCTTGTGTCTCGTCATATCTTTGCTTTTGTTTTGTTTCACCCCTAAACCCACCAAAAAGAAGAAAATAAGAAAAAAAAAAAGGTAAAGGGGATGTGTTTCGGTCACGATCGGATCAGACTTGTGTAATTGAAAGGTTAAGAAGTCGAGTATATATTTAGCATGTTAATTTAATTTTCTTAAGCTTTTGATTTGTTCGCTCTTATGAACTAAAAAATTCGTGTTATGTAATATAGACTAAGAAAATTCACAATTTATACTACATATTATTTTTTTGCAAATCATAAACTCACAGATAGGGGATAAAATTTGAACCTTCCAAGTATTTATAAAAGGAGGTTATTGATGCATTAAACCATATTTGAATTCAACTTTGCTGTAAGTCATATTTAAGAGTTATATTTCTTAGCTGAGTTTATTTAGTTTTTTTTTTAATTATTATAATAAATGTAAGGATGAATGATTGAACCTCTAATTTTTAGGAATGGAGCCCGTTGTTCTAATCGCTGAACTAGCTAGAGTCATGTTATCCTTGAGTTTATTTAGCCGAATTATATGGTTAGAAATTTAGAAGAAATTGTTAAAGTTAACCATGTCAATATTGACATATTTAATCACAGTTTAAGAGATGAATAATATATACTGTACTCAAAATCTTTTTCTTCAACATGATATTATTAAATGTATTGTGTTCAAATTCATGTGTAATATCATATCTTTAATTGTAATAAATAAATTCAAACCTTTAGACTTCATAAAATAAGGTTTAAAAAAATTAACGGTACCCTATGTATCTTTATAATAGTCCGATATTAATTGTTTTTGGGCATAACCCTGATAGTTCTACTTTTAGTTTCACCTAAAATGACTCGTGTCAGGAAGATAGTTTTTCTCATCTATATACTGCAAATCACTCATTTGTCTCACAAACGTGAAACATTGTTTGCTTCATAAACCTTCCTTAAATTTGATTATCTCAAATTTAAATTCTATTTTTCTTTAATCCATATATTATACACATATTCTAAAAGCAATTTTTTGGGCATTTCACCAACTTGTGCAAATGCTTCACCAAGTTCCCTGCATTTTTCCTCAATATTCAAAATCTATCATCAATTACACGCACCAAACACACATCTTTTTTTCACGACACAGCCCCCACTTTTTATTATTATTATTATTGGTTAGGGTCTCTTTCAACCATATTTTCATATCATTTCATAATTATATGATATCTCTTAAAACATTTTATTATATATGAACTTTCAAGTAAAAGTTGATATATTAAGCATTCATATATCCTAAAACATTATGTCTTGTCTTCAAACTCATCAATAATGATTGGATTGAATGTTCATCCGATCGATCAGACAGAGAGTTTGAGAAAAATATTTCAAATGTGAAGTTGTCTCTTTTTTATTTTACCTCAATATATGGGTTGTTCTAATCGCTAAGGTGAGTTTGAAATGAGTTTTAGGGGCCGTTTGTTTTTTTGGGAATGTAGATGCTCGGAATTTGAGATGTCCGGAATTCAAGATAGACACGTTTGTTTTGTTGCAAAATTTATAAAGATATTTGGGAATATTTTTGGATAGCCACGTTTGTTTTGCACGATTTATTCTTAGGATGTTGTAAATTTATGTAATGTTCTAAAAATGCCTACATTGATTTAATATAATTTGTATTTATATTAGATTTGTTTTTATTAATTTAGTATTTTCTTATATGTTATTTGTACAATAAATTAATTCATATTAATATAAGATTTTTTTTAAAGAAAGAAAATACCCATGAAGACCCATCTTTTGAATAAAATAGAAAGAGACAGGAACGATGTAGAGAAAATTAAAGAAAGAACTACGATTCTGAGAGTCTTAAAATTGAGTGACAGAGAATGAATGAGATGGCTGGGAGAAAGAAAAATATTTTTAGCTGAATATAATAGGGTTTAGGGGTAGATTTAGTCATTTCATGATTTGGGTGAGAGGAAATCTCAAAAACTCATCTTTTAAACCATAATCAAAATAGCTACAAATCACGGATTCTAAAATGTCCGCCATTTTGGATGCCTTGTCATTTTAGGATTACCACAATTATTATAGATTACCACCAAACAAACAGGCCCTTAGGAGGGTGGAAAAATTTTTTTTTTCCGAACACAATTATTGTTATATAATAAAATATTATTTTTTAATTCTAAAAATATTAAAAAAAATGGAGCACAACATTAAGAAGAAGCATTTAATTACTGATTTTTTAGTTTGAAAGAAAGTATTGTGTTAATAGAAGAAATACTTATGACGTTTTTCTTTTTCTTCCTTCTTTAAACATCATTTTAAACTGATCACTCTTACCTAGTGTAAGAGATAAAAGGAAATTGTCATTATTATTAAGTCGGTACTGATTTATGAATTTTAAAATAATAATACATTTATTCACACCTTTTAAAAAGTGTGATATTTATATTTATTTTTATAATATATCTATCTAAAAGATATTTCTTTTTAAGAAAAGAAGCTAAGCAAATTAATTGTTTTCAAAGAAAAATGTCTTAAAAAGGCACGTTTAATTTTGTTGTACCTAACCATCTCATTCTAATTCCTAATTTCAAGGGAAGTTTACTTGATGCATTTTTTTCCATCACTTCAACCAATAATAATCTAAGTTTTATTATTTTCAAAAAAAAAATAATAATAAATAAATAAAACCCTAAGTTTTGATGCTTAAATACTATTGATTTTCAAAACTATAGTATTAATAATTCATTGGCTCATACGATAATTTTTTTTATTATTAATTTTGAGACTTTATARTTTTAACTTTTCGAGGATTTCAATTTGATACTTGTACTTTTAAAAATTTCATTATCATTTGATTAAAATTTAGACTATTGATATTTTTATAGACTTTGCCATACTATTATCAAAATTGTTCATGGCACCTATATGTTAGTCTTTAACAATACTTCTAAATCAATTCGCATCATTTATTTAAATTAGAAATCCTTCTCCACCTAACACCCCTCAACTATATACTCTACTTGTTCGGTGAGGAACATGAGAGTAAATAGTATTTAATATAAGAGACCATAAATTCATACATTCATTAGCCATCCAGACTATTAAGATTAATGGATTAACTATTAATAAGGTAGGAGAAATTAATTAACTTTTCAAAAGTCAGCAAAAAGAGTTGAGAAATGGAAGTCGCAAAGCTATAATGCTAAATTAAAACATATGCCCAAATTATAAGTATGAAATTGATTATTTAACCTAAGGAAGAAGGAAAAAAAATAAACAAACTTGTGTAGAGAATTGCGTGTGTGACAGAACGAAATGAGATGAGTGAAAATTGTAACATTTCCACGTTTCCAATTTTATTGAGAAACCTAAATATTTAACTATTTATGTTTATTGTTTCTCATTTTTTAGAAATGTTTCCGAAATTTATAAAAAAATTTAGGAAACTAAAAAAATTAAGAGTCTATTTGGTAATGTTCTTATTTCTCATTTATATTTCTTATTTCTAAAGAAAAATAGAATTGCATAGTCCTCACTACACATTGATGCAAGAATCATAAAACAAGACTTTTATTTATGTGGGATCAAATAGAAAATAGCAACGAAAAATAAAAACTTTATTTTTGTTCATTTCAAAATTTCTATACAACGAGAAAGTTAAAAAAAGTAAAAAAGAAAAATACAAGTAGTTGTCAAATATTAGATTTATTAATAAAATTGAAAACGAATTTCTTATTTTTTGTTTCCCACTTTTAATAATTTATAAAATACAAGAAATAGTTAGCAACGAAAACATGATCAAACGGTGTGGCGTCGGCAAAAGCGCGTGTGGTGCAGGAGAAGCGGTCAGGTCCCATGTGTGGCGGTCTATAGGAGTGGGTCCCACTCAGAATCAGGAAGCCACACGGGAGGTACCATGGGGACCCACCGCATGATATCCCATCCCATTCATTACCATCCATATCACTGTACATCTCTGTAACTGTAACTGTACAAGGCCACCTCTTTTGGGCTCTCGGCCCAGCCCACGTACACCACCCCCTCCTTGATTTTGTGGACCCCTCTTTTAACATGCATGTTTGTTTGTTCCATGCCTTACTTTCTCTCGTCCTATACTTCCGCTACTCTTCACGCGTTCGATTGAGTTGGGTTCGGAAACGTGTTACTATCCAAGTCCATTATTCTGAATGAACAGTTCTAGTTCGATGATGGATCCAACCATCAATCATTTTGTTTGGTTGTTCT
Organism: Momordica charantia; assembly: GCF_001995035.1. The sequence continues at coordinate 1,195,961 of NW_019104533.1, read as the reverse complement.
TTCACACGTATTAGCTTGATATATATCTAATGTATCTTTATTTACTGTAATAGCTATAATGAAGCAATTCAAGCAAATAAGATATCTATAATGAAACAATTGAGAGATCAAAACGGGAGAAACTTTATTTAATTCATTTTGATATTTATATCCGAATTTAACTATTTAAGAAACTTTATTTAGTTTCCACTATTTGAGAAAAAAATCCAATCACGAACTTGGGCTGGGCCTAAACGAAATTGGGCCCAAACGACATCACAGCCCAAACGATGTCGGTTGAGGTTCTTGTCGAAGGAGGGGAAAAAGCAGATCTGCCAGTTGTCATTATCAAAACAGGAACGAAAAAAAGAGAAACAACACAACTCATACGTCAATTATGTTCAAAAGATTCGATGAATTTGATGTTGCCGCCGCCATATGAACCAATTGAATTTGACCACCATGACTCCAATTTGCAGTTTTTTATACATTTTCTTTTCTTTTTTTTGACGATTCTTAACCTATCAAAATATTACCTATATTCTAAAATTAAATATTTTAAATATTACTACAAGGCTATAATTATATACACATTGCAGCTATATTCTACACATAATTTTATTCATCTCTGATTCTCATTTAATTATTTTCCTTACCCATCTCGAGATGGAAGCTTAAAGATTATTAGTTGAACCTGAACTCTCACAGCTTTGATTCTCTTAATTAGGACCAAATTTCATGTTAATAAATTAAAGGCACTTGGGTTTAGGGTTTTGATGGATGAATCCAATCCAATATCATCGTGTATTTATATTTTAGAGGTATACGTTGGTTTACCTTGAAGCCATCGAATTACATCAACTTTAAAAAATATATATATACTTTGGAGCTGAAGATGGTACGAATATTTAATGTAGGTTGATGAGGACAATTATCTCTACGCCTTTTGGATGAAATCAAAAGCAAAGTCGTGAGAGTCATGACCAAAACGGACGATATTAGAGTCATCGCCAAAAAAAAAACCTAGTTTGTATTCTCTCCAGTTCAACTAGGACCATAGGTCCTTAATTTCTACGCAAATCAAGATCGAGAAAAGGAAGTTTTCCAATCATTGACTCAAACCTATTGTGTGGGAGAAATTATTGGATATGAGACCGAACAAGAGTGATATTGATTGGTGAGCCTAATAGTCATTACGGAACATGTAGATGAATCTCCAAATTAGATAAAAAGTGCTTGAGGTGGCTAGCAAAGGCATGCTCCATGCTCGGGTGACGAGCAATACATGCCCTATCAAGTCAGGGTAAATTAATAGGAAGCCTATCATAATCAGGTAGAGTGATATGAAGCATGGTGTAGCTTTGTTCGAGAGGGAGGAGTTGAGGTGTGTGATAGAACGACCCTCTAGGTGTTCCCACAATGTGATTCGTGTAGTAAGTGTTATATCTAGACGTGATGAATAGAAAGCGAGCTCTCATTACCTGTCGAGAGTAGATATGAGTGCATGACTATTTGAGACGATACAAATGATACTTTGTTCGATGGGAAGATTGTTGAGTTTGTAAAATGAGTGCAAACAAAGTCTCACATTAGCTAGGGAATGAAGTGATCCGTGGTATGTAGATGAGAGCAATTATCTCTATTGGTACGAGGCATTTTGGTGAAACCAAAAGCAAAGTCGTGAGGGTTATGCTCTGAGGGTATCATTGTCCTTAACACCTTGTTCAACCAGTCGAGTCATCAATAATCTCATATAACCAACTCCAAGTTCAAGTTTTGCCCCAAGTTGTTATTTTCCAAAAAGCTGCATTAATTATTTCATGTCAAGTAATTTAGACTTTCGAAACTCTCTCAATCTTCCTGTACACAATTTAAACGCAAGCTACATAAATCCAAACTTATAAACCTAGGGAGGGACCCCGAAATGAATAGACATGAAAACGAAAACGAAAACGAGCAAGGTAGGGTTATTATAGTTTTAATGGAGAAAAAAAGAAGCATTGAATAGAAGAGAAAATTTGTGTTAGCTAGGGTTAGGTTTGACTTGAACAATAAATAGGGGTACGTAGAGGGGCATTTAAGTAATTGTGATGGAAATCGAAGAACAGTGAGGGAAAACGTTTGATTATATTGACTAAAACACTCTTAAAGCAAAGGGTGTCCTGCTCAGCCCCACCCACGGTACCATTGTCTCTTCTTCTACCAACATTTCGAATATTTTGTTATGGTGCGTCCAGATTCTTTCTTAGCTAGTTTTCTTATTTTAATTTAATTTTCTCCCTATATAATTTCATTTTATTATTTTTGTATTTCTTCATCATTTCCATTTCATATTTACAACCAACAAACTCACTCTCCAACTCCATCATTTATGGTACGTTTTTGAGACTATCTTCTCATAAAAGAGAGAAAAATAATTGTACCAATATGTTATGCTTTACAATGATATAGCATTGTGCACTTTTATTTCGAACCTCCGCTTGCATAGTTTGATTACTATAAAAGTTTTATAGTTAAGTGCAGGGTGGAGAAGGAGAGAGGAGGGGTAGAATTGCCCCATTTAAGTTTAATTTGTTAAAGAAAATAGATCAAACTCTCTCGAGTAAAACTAGTCTTGTCTATTTGATAGGTATTGATGATAGACGAAATCTGTCTAGTAGTATATTAGTAATATACGAGGACAAAAAGAGAATTATATACATCAAATATCTAAATATGGGGGCAAAAAATTGTTTTGTAAATATGATCACATGGAGGTGTGACTTGACATCCACTAAATTTTTCTATAAAATAGGCGGAGATTGATTTGGTAGTTTTTCTCTAATTTGCATCCACTAAAATTATTTTTAGAATTAGTATTATAATATATAAAGTTAGTAATTGTCTCCCCTTTCAAAAAAAAATATCTAATTTTGCTCTAATTCATATTACTGAAAGGGTTGTATTTACTGTACCGCTAAACTATCCCTGCACTAAAAAACTTAAGCCTATAGTTATACGTTCTAACTTGACTATCAATTTCAAGGAATTCAAACTCAAAACTGTGTACTTTTGATGTCACGTTTAAACCGCCAAGTAATCCCGAAAGTTAAGCTGGCGGCCGGTAAGGCTTTGTCGACCGGGTGGGCGTTTTAGAAGGATAAGAAAGGAGTTGGCTTGGGAAGAAGGCATAACACAACCACAAGCATTGCAAGGACGAAGAATTGGTTTGTTTGTAATGTGAAAAAAAAGTGTACATATTAAATATATATATATATATAGTCGTGGTTGAGGGTAGTGTTGGAAGAAGACGTACGTACGTGTGGGTTAGGAAAGGATTCACATCAGATTTATTAAGGGGCAGCCCAGCCCAGGAAAGGGCGATGAGGTAAATTAGGGTTAGGGTTTTGAGTTTAAATTTGGGAGAGGGACGTTTGACACTTGACAGAGCAAGGTTACCTGCTACCTTTACAAATGTTTCCTTCCCTCTCTCTCCATGGATGTGACTTGTCCCTAACTCATCACCATATCCTTATTATTTCCTTATATTTTATGTGTCGGGTTTAAGATTGTATCCCGAGAAAACAAACGTACCTTAGTTTTTTTTTGGATCAATGAGCCAACACATGATGGTTTAGAAAAAAAAATGAAGGTTTTTAAAAACTTGTTTTTGTCATTGAAATTTGGTTGAAAATTCAAATATATTTTCGAGATAGGTGAAAACTTACAAGTAAAACTGGATAAAAATAAGCCTAAATGCATAAAACTAAAATCGAAGTGGTTTTTCAAAGGCACCAAAAGTTTGTGCTTTTTTTTTATTATTTAGTCCTTTATTGTTTAAAAAGTTTAAATGTGGTGTTCTCTTATTATAGCTATTATAACACAATTTTCAATTATACATTTGCTAGGTCCCGTATATTTTCAATGTGGGATCTTTAATATGTCCCTCGAGATCGTTACTCTTGTTTGAGCTTGTTAAGCTTTGATACTGTTTATGCAAAGAATTGCACAACGTTGTTTACAAATTAAGCTCGAACCCAGTCCTCGGCTCAACCTGAACCTTGGAGTGAACCTGCACAAGAGGGCAATCTCTCCGACGATCAAGTCAGTATAGGTCGGACTCAATATTAAGCTCGAGATGAGATTCGATACCAGTGTGAAATGAGGCCCTCTATTTATAGGTGGTGGGTCCGACAGCACTTACGACCGGCGGTTATCTTTGTTTTTTTTGTCATGTCGAACATGTCGGGTTTGAGCAGATCGAGCCCCTTCAGGTCGAACCCCGACTTTTTACACAGCCTTGGACATGGACAAATTTGGTCTCCTCAGCAGGTTCGAGGTGGACCTGGAATATTCTTTTATTTTTAAGCACCACTGAGCGCCCTCCACGTGTCCCAAATATTTCTTCCCCCAAACAGATACCATGTTAATATTCATGAGATTCTATCTCAAAACTAATCGACAATAAGAAGAGCAACTCATGTCTAATATAAATTTTTGTTAGCCTAGCTCCTGTATATTATCTTCAATGTGGGATCCTTAACAAAATATACTCAGTGAGTTTGACATAAAACTAGAAGAGGAATTAGACCACTTAAGACAAGAAAACGCTAATTAACTTCTCATAAAATTTTTGTCTCTTCGACGACTTAATTTTTCTTGTAAATTTCGGCCACCTGGCAAAGCTAATAATAGTATGGTAAAACATGTTAATTGTAGCATGATGATTAATTATGAATGGGAAATCAAGGGGTGCATTGGGAGTTAGTGTGGAGTTGTGTGCATGTGATTAATGGTTGACTAATTGAAGGGAGGGAGGGGATCATGATTGGGGGCAAAACCATGTTACTGGCTCCCTCAAAAACCAACCACAAGTTGCTCAAAAGAAAATCACACATCACATTAAAAAATAGCCCCCTTCCAAGATCCAACGCCCCCTCTTTCTCCACGTGGCGTAATCCCACCACTGAGGAACTTGATAAGACATGCACATGCAGCCACGCTACACAAACTTCCACGCACTTAATATTATTGCCCCCCTCCCCTATATTATTTCTCTCCCAACATTGCCCAATTTCTTCACTCTTCAAATTTCAGCACACAAATTAAAAGGTGGCAAACGGAAGAACAACACACCAAGCTTTTACAAGTTATCTCCTCAGCCTTGCCGGAAAATGATCAACATGCTGGAAACTGATCTCTGCCTTGGGCTTCCCGGCGGCGGCGGCGGCACCGAGCCGGAGACTCCGAAAGCTAATGGCAAGAGAGGCTTCTCCGAGACCGTCGATCTGAAACTCAACATCCAGTCCAAGCCAGGAGTCGCCGTTGATCTCACCCCTCAGAATCTCAACAACACCACAAAAACTGACCATGACGACAATCTTAGCTCCAAGGATCCTGCAAAGCCACCTGCCAAGTAAGCCTGATTCAATTTCGATAGCTTACAATATATTTAATCTTTTTATTGACGAAAAAAAATGATTATGATTTTATATATGGTGCGTAGGACACAGGTCGTGGGGTGGCCACCCGTGCGGTCATACCGGAAGAATGCGATGACCCAAAAGAGCCCGGACGGTAGCCCGGCCATGTTTGTCAAAGTTTGCATGGACGGTGCACCCTATCTCCGAAAGGTGGACCTGAAGATGTACAAGAGCTACCAAGAGCTCTCCAGCGCTTTGGCCAAGATGTTCAGCTCCTTCACCATGGCTGGTTAGTCGTACAATCTCGCTAAGAATATGAATAAACGATTAAATTCGATAATTATTCAGTAGATAATTATTTTCAGTTTTATTATTTGAAAATATGTGTGATAAATTAGGTTAGATCTAGGAACAGAAAATCGTGATGCCAGAATATGTGGGATCATTTGGAATCATTATCAAAGGCACATTACAGCCTAGCTAGGCTTTATATTATTTCTTTATAATGATTATTATTATATGCTTAGGATAAAATAATTTAATTAACCAAGTGTTTGCTTTAATTATTATTATTATTTTGTGTGTGTTTTAATATGATAATGTTGAATAATAAAATGGTAAAGGTGAATATGGGGCCCAAGGAATGATAGACTTCATGAACGAGAGCAAGTTGATGGATCTTCTGAACAGTTCTGAGTATGTGCCAAGCTATGAAGATAAGGATGGTGATTGGATGCTGGTGGGAGATGTACCTTGGGAGTGAGTTCCTTTTTCCTTATTCCAACCAACTCCTTCCTTATCTCCACAACCAAACAACACCAATTCTTAATTACCTAATCTAATTACATATATATACTTTCCCATTTTTTTTTCTCTACTGCAGCATGTTTGTTGATTCTTGCAAGCGTTTAAGGATAATGAAGGGATCAGAAGCCATTGGACTCGGTACGTCAATTATTCTCGATGTTAAAATTTTTAACCGGGTCCATACACATATCGTATCACCACGACTGATATGATCTTTTCAAAGCATCTTTTGAAGAAAGTACGATTGCTTTTTAACCCGGGATTGAAAATTTGAAAATTTTTAATTTTTTTCAGCCCCAAGAGCAATGGAGAAATGCAAAAGCAGAAGCTGAAGAAATTGAAATTAAAAGTGGTTTTGGGGAGGTGGTGGGTGTGGCTTATCTCCATGATTTGGTCGACCCATAAGCAAGCAAGACAGATGGATCGAGCAAATATATGGATCTTGTTTGATTGCAATATCTGTACTTTTTTTTTTCTTCTCTTCTTTTTTAATGTTATATGATTCGTATATAGATATTAAAAAAGAGATTTGGGACATTAATTAATTTGTAATAGCCAACAACAAAAATAAACTCTCTCTCCTACCCTGTCTGGCTGGTTGTTTGTTTGCTTTTAAATGTTTGTTTATCAAGGAAAAGAAAAAAAAAAAAACTGTAATGGGCTTTGCTTTTATTATTATGCCTTCTCCTTTGTTAAATTTGCTAGCTAATTTATTATTTTTGTTGGTTGTTAAAGTTTGTTTTGATTCCCTTTATTTTTTAAAAGCTGTTGAGTTAAGTTAATTATGGCTAAAACAAGGTGCTCAATATTAATTAATTCCACTCTACTTTTATTTTATTGTATTAATTATTGCATATTGTAATGATTCTAGGGTGTGGAAGCCATTAGGGTTTATTTATTTATTTATTTTATATTATATAAATTTGAGGAGAGGAGGGAACATGAGCATGTGGGTGCTTATGAAGATGTTTAATATATTATGTGTTTATTATAAGGTAGTTGTTTTTGGCCTGCCCAAGACTAACCCAACAGCTGAGGGGTAAATGGGTAAATTATAACGCAAATACCCTATTTGACTATTGATCACTAATTAATATCAATGAATTAATTTTTTTTACAAAAACTTTTGATCTATTAATATATTATACATGAAAAGGATAACTCAGACATAACATCGTGTTAAAAAAATAAGATATAGTGCAAGCTGTAGTTCAATTGGTAAAAAAATCCTCAACTAAAAGGTTAGGATTTCGAATTCTCACTTTAAAAAAATATATATATTTTTTAATTTTATTATCAACGTTTCGTTTTTTATGAGAGTAATCGAAATCCGAATTTGAAGGGTAAATTCATTTCCACGTGCTCATAAAAAACTAATATATTAATTGATGGAAAAACAATCATATATAAAGTTAATATTTTCGAATTTTAAAAGTATGGTTGTTTTTGTCCTGCTCGAACACGATTGAGAGTTAAGTATTAATAATGAATCATCAAAGTTAGCATAGCTCAGCGATAATTGACATATATCTCCAACGAAGAAACGGTAAGTTTGATCCCACTCCACATATTAGTACTCAAAAAATAATAATAATAATAAATTTATATTAAATAATTAAAATTTCAGTAAGTATTAGATTAAACAATTCCAACCACATAAACTTTTAGAACAGAAATGGTAGCACAAACTTTTAGACTAACCCAACAGCAGAGGGGTAAATGGGTAAATTACAACACAAATACCCTATTTGACTATTGATCACTAATTAATATCAATAAATTAATATGTTTACAAAATTTTTTGATCTATTTATATGTTATACATGAAAAAGGAGAACTCAACATTGATGTTAAAAAATAAGAAAGAAATAGTGCAAGGTTTTTTTTATTATTATTATAATTAGTTCATTGGTTAAAAAATATATCCCCACCCAAAAAGATTGGGAGTTCGAATTCTCACTTCCATGTGGTTAAAAAATATATCCTCAACTGAAATCTAATATCTTCGATGATAAAAAAAATTATATATAAAATTAATATTTTTGGGCTTAAATTCATAGTATAATATCATTGATATAAGGAAAAGGTGGGATTGTTATCTTACCAGGTTTTTATTGACATTGATTATTGATGTGAATTCTTATAAATAATTGATAGTGGAAGCAAATAAAAATGTTTTAGATATACTTCTAATCAACTCTTTAGTGATTTACACATCAAAAATTGTTATTATTATATTCACTATAATTCTTAATTAGCATTATGAATTTATAGTGGGAAATTTTTGTTTTAGATATGTATTGGTTGGATTTTTTTTCAAAGTTATTAGTCGGATGTTGTAATCAAGATTATTGTAAAATCTAAATAAAATGAAAGAGAATAAAGCAAAATAAAAACATTTTCTAGATGCTTAATTGATCCCAAAGCAACCAGCAAATTAACGGAAATAGTATATATAAGACATGATTAATTAAATAGTAAAATTGGCTAGTGAAATAAAAAGAAAATGAATAAGTTAAAGTAGAAAAACTAATAATAAAGTAAAATGTTATAGCAAGTAGTAGTACCATTTAGATAATGTTATTTTTCATCAACCCGAGATACTCGATTTGACGTAGAATATATTTTCCATTTGTAATTTATCGACATATTGTAATAAGTACTTTATCCACCAAGCTATACTTTGGTAGAATGGTTTTTGCTCTATTATTTGGTGCATCTTGCTAGAGAGAAATATTCGCTTATTTTTAAAAATTTTCAGATCTCCATCTTGTGAGACGATACAATAACGAAGGTTTCATCGGGTCATCCTAATCGACCTTCTTTTGTAATTATGACATTCTTACACCCATCTCTCTGAACTAGAATGTTTTTATTTAGCCACCTTTTGATGTATGTTTCCTGCATACTTTTTAAATAAACAGTGTGTTATCTTTTCAAACAATAATACATAACAGCTCAAAATTTACATTAAAAGTAGATAGGACCGAACTTTTCTTTCACATCTTTCTCATTCTTCTGCACATACTCAATTAAGGGGAAAAAAAAAAACTTTTTTGACTGGAACATAATTCTAGACACTGATAATTCTTTTTATTATAAATCTAAAGTTTGAATGTCTAACTATAAATTTAATAATACTCAAGAAAAATCATCCTTTGAACCATTTAAATTGTAACAATGAGATTTTGACTCTTGAAATTTATGAAATATGTGGTCTTCTCTTAACCATATCTTTATCCAATGAATAGGGTATGGATGCTTCTGCTATTGTTTTCCCCATATATAAAAATCCAAAAATAAAGAGAAAAAAAAAAGGTCCATATGTTATTGCTTCCTTTCATTTCTTTGATTTCTTGGATCTGACGCCCTCCATGCATATAGTAAATAGTGTATAATATTATAAGTTCAATGAAAAATATTATTAAAGTATAGTTTATATAATTTCGACAAGAGGGGAAATTATTTTAATCATTTGATCAAATTTATGACATATGCACCGAGAATATGAAATGTACATATCACTCTAATTACATAACTCTTAGATATATGCTTAAAAATGCGAACTTTATTAAATATGATATAATGTAACGTCTAATATTATAAAGATCAATATTTTGTGTTATGGTTCTTACATATCTTAGTCTCCCTTGTCTTCTGCCAAAGAAATCGAATCATGTCGTGCATTAATTTTCTTTTTCTTTTTTTTTTCTTTTTCTTAAAATAAATGTTGGAAGTGGGAATCAAACTGAAAAAAAAAATTTRTCAAACCCATTTTTGTAGTAATTAATTTATTCTATAATTATATTTTTAAAAATTAAATTTGATGAGTGTGTTCAACGTATCTTTTTAGAATCATGAACAATTGTTTTAAGTAATTGAAATTATTTTTTAGAATTATCAAAATATTTGACTATATATATACCATGTATGTGAATTGTACCTTCATAGTCAACTATGTAGTTGTTCCTTTTATATAAAATGGTAGAATGTCAATTGGGAAAATCGACAAACTAAAATAAATTTTTTCAAAAATTTAATATATCCTAATGAGTATGTAGAGAGGTAAATATTAATGTTAGGGATATTTCTAAAAAACTCATAAAAATTAAGAAAATAATCATTTTAATGGATAAATACATTATAGTTCATCTTTATTTTGTAATGAGTATCACATCCCATTTAATTTTCAAAAAATATAAGTAATCAGAATTAGTGGAGTTATTCAAACAGATTTTATTATATCACTTTTTTGATCGGATTAAAAAACAATATTGTATCCTTTCGAAAATGAATAGTAATCCTGTAAGTATGATATTAAAAATTAAATTTGAGTTTACGATTTTTTTCTTTTTTATTCTCATTTTTATATAGTAAGCCAGATTTTAAGTTATCATGAGAATTTCATGTTTATTTATTAAAATATTAGTTAAATCTGATTTTGATATTGGTTGGAACTAATCTATTTGCCGGATGAAAAATGGCCTTCAAGCTTCAGGCCCAAAATGAAGTCGTCCAAGGCCCAATTGGGCCGTACATATTTGGAAAATTTAACGGAAATATCATATATATTACCAACATTTTTTTTCCTATATATTGTTAAAAACTTAAAGTCAGTCTCCCACTTTTCTCTAAAACTAATCTTTGAGACGTGACGCTTGTAATTTATTCTGTCATATAATTTATTCTATCATATGATTAATTTATCAGCTTATATTAAATAATTAAAATTTCGATAAGTATTTGATTAAAGAATTCCAACCACAAACTTTTACAACAAAAATAGTAACATAATTAACTATAAATTTTTTCGATTAATTATGTTATGGGAAGAAAAATATAGAACGGACAAAACAACAGAAGAGTCGTCGAAGACCGTCGACTCGGGCCAACCTGGACCGACCCATGGTCGACATCGAGGTGTTCCCGACCAAAAAGCCGAGAACCATAATTCTATTTCCATCGATCCTTGTGCAGTCCAATCCGAAATCTCGTCTGATCTCGACCCTTGATCCGACATTAGGTCAATAACGAAACACATGGGTCCAGAAGTTCATATCTCTTAAAGATACAAGATTCGACTTTTATAAACTGATTCAACTTCTATAAATAGGGGAGTATGTCAAACCTCTAAATTAAGCATTGGAGTTCGTGTGGTAAAAGTCAGTTTTAGTGTTATTGTGTTTTGCAGGTCTCGTCAATCTCTTTATTCTAAAAGATTGGTACGAATTTGACGGAATTTCAAGAGCCCAAAATTTATAACTCACTATTCATTTGCACATAGATCATTTCTCGTGAATATTAATAATTTAATAAAGAGGAAAAAAGACATTCATTTAAAAATGTTTAATTGAATGTTCCTAATTTTTGCAACCAGAGAAAGAGGCAGAAATAAATCACTTGAGGATATCACAACAGCACGAACAAAGCTCAATTGAAAATTTTCTTTTTTTCAAATATTAAAATTTAAAATTCTACGATGCCCAAAAAAAATTAATGTAAAAATAAAAATTCATAATTTCAGTGGACCAAAATAATATTTCTCTTTCTCTATGCTCCGGCTATCATTTATCCTCTTGATATTTATAATTGGGTTCACCGTAGTAACAATTTCAATAACATATTGAATTAAAAATATTTTAAATTCTCCTAATATTTTAAATGTAAAACAAAAGAAAAATATATCTTCTTTCGACCTAACAAATTCATTATATCCTTGAAATCAATTGTGGATAAATTTTTTGGTTGAAATTATATTTTATTGGACTTTCAAACTTTAGTATTAGTTGATAATGATAATTCAATATCTTAATTGATATTGAGAAATTTATTATTGACCAATTTTACATTTACATTAATGATAAAATATGATACATTTATTTCTTCAAATTGTACTTCGATCTTGAAACATTTTATTATATATCACTACTTGAATTTAAGTTCTCTACAAAACATTAATTTTAATCCATATATTTTTAACTTTGGTTCAATCCAGTTATTAGTATTTTTAAAATATTCATTTTAATTTTCTATATTTTTAAAAGTGACTAATTTAATCTTTATGTATATTCTATAAAGACTTTTAATATAAATTAATAGTTACATTTATAAATATTTGTAAAGTAGAAAGACTCTCGTTAAAGAGAAAATAAAAATTAAAGAAAGGAGTTGCACGTGGAGCGTGCATTGGAAGGGCGAGAAACAAACATCCGAAACAAAAGGCTAAATGTCGTTAGTCGTTACGCACGAGAAAATTACTCCCACCCTTAATTTCCCTTTCCCCTTTTTTTTTCTTTTATTAATTAATAACTCTCTTCGTCAAATCCAAACAATCTCCATTATTCTCCCCATCCAACAAACAAACAGCCCAATTCGCGTTTGCCGGCGGCGGTGGCGGTGGCGATGGGAAGTGATGTGGCGGTGAAAGTGAAGAGTGAGAAACTGAAGGCTTGTTTGACATGCCCTCTCTGCACTAACTTATTTGCCAATGCTACCACTGTATCAGAATGCCTTCACACCTGTAAATTTAATTCTCATCACTAATTCTCCTTAATTTTTTCCCATTTATATATTAGTGTTGTGTAAATGATTACGATGTTGGATATATGTGTGTATATATTTGGGTTTGATTGCAGTTTGCAGGGATTGTATATATGACAAGATTACAGCAGACGAGTTGGAGGGTTGTCCCGTCTGCAACACTAATTTAGGGGGTGTCCCTCTCGAGAAACTCAGGTTTTTATTTTTCAATTTTCTGATTATTGGATAATATTTAATACTTAGTTGGGAAGAAATTACAATAACCAAAAATAATGATTTTATCAAAAAAAAAAAAAAAGTCTTTTGAATTAGTTTTGCCATTTAGGTTTTTTTAGTACAACATGTGAGAACGAAGGTTCACTTACCACCTTTTTTTTATTGAAAATAGATATTTTTATTTCAAACTCATGTAGTCAAATTAGATAGCCATGTTAAACATATTAAAAATATGTTAAATTTATTTCAACGGTGTCACGTGAGCTTTTTGTCTATCTAAAATTTTATAGACTAATTGAAGTTTTAAACTTTTTTCAAAAGAAAAAAATTTGAATTTTTAAACAATTTAAGTTTATAGAGTAAATATAGATATTTAAAGTACAATAAATATCTTTATAAAAAAAACAATATCTTGGGTTATTTTTTTAATTTTTTATTTCTAATAGTAGCTTCTAAAATTTCAATTAAAATTTTAAAATAGCGACATATTTTTTAAATACTGCTATTTTAAGCTATGTTTGATTACAACTTCAAAACCATTTGACAATAACTAGCTCTTTAAAACGAGCTAGTTTACTTGTTGTTTTCTTCTTTCAGAAAGCTTTTTCCTTTTTTTTTTAGAAAGTATTATGACGTCAAAAAAATTGATATTTTGACTTTTTTTAATTGAATCTAATTTTAATAATATTTTTCAGACGTCAACTACAAAACAAAGTTTAATAAACAATCATAGTTTCTAAAAAATCATTATTGGTTAAATTTAACCTTAAATTTTACATTTCATCCTATTGGTATTTAGTTAAATTGCCGTTTATTAATTTTTTGTAAGTGTGAGATTTTCTTTTTACGACATTTTGGTATTAGGTGATCTGAAGGGGAAGAAAAAAAAAGTTGTTAAGATAATTCCTTCCAATGGTTTATAAGTTTTTACTGTTTGACAATCCTCAGGGCAGACCACACCATGGATGATCTGAGGGAAAAGATTTTCCCTTGCAAACGAAGAATGGAGAAGGCCCCTGAAACAGCAGAGCACCCAAATTCGCTGCCAGCCAAAAGAAAAGAGAGATCGTTCTCTTCTTTAGAGATCGTCGAAGCGAATACAGAAACTTCATCTCTCAGCAACACAAGAACACTGTCGAAATCTGCAGTACAAGAGAACCTCATCCCACAACAATGCCCTGCCACATTGTTTGCTCACAGAGAACTCATCTTTGTTCCAACTAAGCAGGACAATACCCGAGTAGTGGAAAGGGAAACTGATGTTTCAAATCAAAGAATTCAGGAAGAAGCAAGTGTAACAAGGTCAAATGATTCTAACATACAAGATACTGTTGCCAAGCCAATTCAGATTGATGATAACTGTTGTAATATTCAAGAACATGGTCACAAGCCAATGATGGATAGAGTTGAAAGTGGACTAATTTCTGGAACTTCAGGCTCTGTTGACCATGGAAAATCACAGGATGTTTCTGGGGGACTAAGATTAGCCAACATGAACCGACCCTATGATCAGGCTAGAGGCGACGCTGATGCAGATAGACAATGCAAAACGTTATCAAATGATTCAAATCCAATATGGTTTGCATTAGTTGCTTCTGATCACCAGTGAGATTCATTACTTTAGAATAAGATAAAGAATGGTTCTGTTCATTATTCTACTCGTGCAAATAACCGAACGTTGATCTAAACTTGTAATTGACTTTACCAGGGAAGGAAACGAGCCTTTGCCTCAGATCTCCTCAAGCTACTTGAGGGTCAAGTTAGTAAAATCTCCTACACTAATAGTAGCCCATTTGATAATACCTACCCCCCCATGTTTCTAGTTGATCATTGGATTTCTTGTTTTGGTTTTCCTTCTGATCTTCAAACACACAGAGATGGCAGTGTACCTGTGGCATTTATCAAGAAATATCTCATGAAGAAACTGGGTCTAGCTAGCGAGATCGAGGTAACCCAACATTATTTCCTCCTGTTTGAATGATCTAAAAAGATTCTACATATATATATGCAAAGTATGCAAGAGTGGAAAGTAAACATACATGTCACATGAACTGTTGCATAGAGTAATAACATTTCCATAAATATTTACAGGTGGAGATCTCATTGAAGGGTCAGCCAGTGAGTTCTACATTGCACCTGCATGACGTTGTAGAACTGTGGCGACAGACAACCACAAAAATAGAACGAATACAGATATCTGTGGGTAGCTCAGCCAAGGATTTTGTGATGGTTCTATCTTATGGTCGAAAGGCTCATCCCCCTGAACACTTCCCAAATATTTGTGCTCACTTAGATAACAGAGTTCAATAAGAGACCGAATAGGCACTTTTACGCATCCTCTCATAAGTTTCCCACATAAGCTACAATTTACAGAGTCAACTTCTTTCTTCTACATTAAAATGTGATGACAAGGTAAACAAATCCTAACAATGAAGCATGTATATATATAAGCTAGATTATCGACAATAAGAGTACAACTCACATTTGGGTCTCATGATCCTTCCTACTCACCCTAAATGATAAACATAATCATTAATAGGAAAAAAGTAATCAAGAGAACAATTTCATATGTTTGAAACCCAAACGAAAAGCAATGGATTGTTGGCTCAACAATCCAATTCAGCGGCTAAGGGAAAGACATAGAACAATGATAATATCCGTAATGACTAATCTCAATCACATAGACTAACGGTTAAGAGCAAATGGAAGGCGCCATTGGATCAAACTCTCGGCACCACAAGCTCCAACTAAGTAAAAAGAACTGTTAAAAACTCTGAGCATAATGGACATGAATATTTTTCTGCAATTCATTGTGTTTTGCAAATGTACATTTCATCTAACAATACCAGTATATAGACCAACAAACTATCAAGCTTCTACAAACTAAACCAATTGAAAAGAAAAACAGAACTTAAATTGTTAAACCGTGAGACAAACTCACGGATTCAATCAGATGCCGCTGTAATCACCTCTTGGGCTCTCCAACAGCGCATCCCCAAAAGGGTCTTGCAAATCTCCAAGAAGATCCTCAGTTCCCCTCAAAGCCGCATGCAAGGAAACCACCACAGCCCCAATTGCAAGCGAAATCAGCACATTCACAAAAACCCCTGTCAAAGCCAGCGCCAATCCGGTAGCCAACCCAAGAATGATGACCAATACCAAATCGTCCAACACAAAACCAAAAACCCTAAGTGGATCGTCGCGGGAGAAATAGAGGAAGAACCAGGCGACAAAGACTAGCAAGAAGACAATCATGGAAAAGGGATGGTAGATGAGGCCGAGAAAGATGAGGAGCAAGATGAGGAGGCAGTAATTGGAGAGAAAACGAGTCAAGTTCTGAGAAATCTTCGTCGTAGCGTCGGAGAGGGAAGAAGGAAGGCTGAGAGCCGTCGGGTCTAGGAATTCCCGCCATGGGCGGCGGGTGGCGATGACGGATCGACCAGCTTCCTTGAAACTGACGGCGAATTCAGCGGTAGACATCGGAAATTTTTGCCGGAGCTACGAAATACTGGTAATGAAGTCGAGAAAAAAACCTTCCTTTCTTGTGATTTATGAGTGATGATCCAGTAGAAGAAGAATTTTGAGGTTGAACGAAAAGGAAGAGAAAAATGGTTTGTACCAAATTAAATTTATAATATATAATTAAAATTTAAAGAAAAAAACAAAAAAGGGAGGGCAGTCGACGGTCACATTGGCCAAATTGAACATTCAAAGAAATAAAGATCTCTGTTACTTTAGGAATTATAAATTTAAATTTCGTACCAGATTTAGAAATGAATAACTTATTCAATATAATATAAAATTTTTAACACCAAAGATGAAAACACGACTAAGTGTAAGAATTACAACAAAATTAGAATGTGACCAACATAGATATGATAAGCGCATCAAGAAATCTTCGTCCGATTAGAATTTTAATCTAGATAGTAAAACTTATGTTCAATGAAATGTCGGTTTGATAAATATTTTATTTTTTAATTTATTTTTAAAATTAAGCTGTATTTTTTTTGCTTGGTTATACAATTTTTATAAACATTTTTAAAATCTAGGCTAAATTTTGAAAAAAGAATATTTTTAAACAACTTGTTTTTTTTTCTAAATTTAGTTAATAATTATACGTTTCCAAGAGGATAAATTATATAAAAATAAACCTAATTTTTAAAAACATAAAACAAAACAGGAAAGGATTATTAAACAAGGTTTTAGTATTTACATATACAAAATTTATCCTTTTAGGAAATGACTCTTTACTTCAAATAAAACATTGTTATTAAGGTACAATACAACCATATAAACTTAACATGTTTAGTCTATCTTAATTATATAGTAGGTGATGTGTTTCAAAAACAAAAAACAATTTTTTCTACCGATACAAGAATTGCTACTAATTTAGAGAGTCGTTGAAGTATGTTTGATGATGATTTTGATTTTGCTATTTCTTAAGTTACTTCTATCATATCATTTCTCAAATATTATTGTTCTAAAATTTAAGCAATTTTGGCAATGACAAAATTAATTTTAATCCTACCAAAATCCCCCTCAAACATGTCATTATTATAGTTTCATAAGTGATTTTTATAACTAACAGTCTATTTAAAGGGAAAAAAATCTACTATGTTTGGTGGGAATAAATAAGACACTCCATATGTATGAAATATGAAAAGAGGATACTAAGCCTCTAGAAGCGGGAGGTTTGGGTATTGGGAACTTGAGGTTTAGGAATGAGACTTTCTTAACTAAATGGTTGTGGTGTTTCATTCATGAATCTAGTGCCTTGTGGCGAAGAATTATCGTGAGCAAGTATGGGCGGCATTCGTTTGATTGAGTTCTGACAGGTGGGTGGTGAGTAATTGTAATCCTTGGAAGGCTATTGCTTTGTGTCTCCTCACTTTCTCTCAATCTTTACGTTCTGTTGTGGGGGACGGTTGGAAGGATACTTGGGTAGGAGATAAACCTCGCTGCATTGCTATCTTTCTGAAAAAAGGCTTCTTTACGTGGCTGAGATTATGAATTTTGAGAAATTTTAGAAGATCTCTTTGGAAGATTAAAATTTCGAAGAAGATCAAGTTTTTTGGGTGGCAAATCTTACTTGGGAAAGTCAATACCTTGGATCGTATCCAGATCTCTAGGCCCACAGTGGTGTGTTCTCTATAAGACTGTCTCAGGAGACCTCGATCATTTGGTGTGGACTTGTCAGTGCCGCAGGGTTTATGGTTTCGTTTCTTTATGTTTTTTGGGATGTCCTGGGTCCGTGCTAGGGATTGTATGGCAATGATGGAAGAGGTGTTGTTATACCTCATTTTTGTGACAAGGTCGTTTTTTGTGGCAGGCTTGTTTTCTGACTACTTTAAGGGATACTTGATTGGAGAGGAATCATAGACGATTTAGGGAGTGGAGAAGTCTGTGGACTATGTATGAGATCTTATTAGATTTAATAATTCGTTATAAGACTCGGTTTCTAAGACCTTTTATAATTACCCGCTAGGTCTCATTCTTTTGGATTTGAGTCATTTTCTTTAGAGGACTTCCTCTTTTAGGGTGTCTTTTCATTTTTCTCAACGAAAGTGTTGTTTCGTATTTGAGTCATTTTCTTTAGAGGACTTCCTCTTTTAGGGTGTCTTTTCATTTTTCTCAACGAAAGTGTTGTTTCGTATCATGATTGGAAATATGGGATCATCTTCAACCTTCAGAACTTAAAATAGGAACCTCCCTCCCCCTCTCTCATTTTTGTTTTTTCTCAGCCAATTGACCTCTGAAGTACAAAATTGAAAACATTGATTCTGTTTAGACCTTATAAATCAAAAATCCTAACCTTGGATTAGGATATTCAACAACACAACACAAGAATATTGAATTCTCATTGCCCAGAAAACAGCAAACAGAAAGATACAAAATGAAGAAATCAGTAAGGCATGTAAGATTTTATATTACAATGGAACATTTCCATGTTTTTGTTTCTAGATTTACAAGTCAAACTCATCCGATTCGGACGAAGAAATCGGACCGAGTGAGTTGTTACCTTCTAAGCTAGCAAGCATCACAAACTCCTTTTTGATGCATCCTCTCTTCTCTATCCATCTCACACCAAGCACACTGAAACGTACAACCACGTCGTTTTCTATTGTCGCACATTCGTCACTCGAGAAAAGTGGATTTTTGCCACCGACGTAACGGTAGGTTGGCATTTTACGAGCTGAGAGAAACACATACTTGATAGGTCCACATCTTAAGAGTAATCCACGCCTAAATATGTGACGAACAACTCCGTGCAAGATCTCCCCCTCGAAAGGCAAAAAGGTTCGGCAACTAAACGTCACCGGGAATGAAATGCATTGAGATTGAGACTCATTCTTAACCTCTCCCTTGCCTATGCTTTTCAAGTTAGTAACAGCAAGAAAATAGCCATGATCTCTGCTGGCCTTCTCCTTCAATAGGTTTTCTAATAGACATGTTATAATGTACCTGTGAAAGTTGTTGAAACCATCTCTCTTTTCATTTTCAGCCATGACTTCCACATCTCTTGCTAGTTCCACTTCACAAAACATATTCAAGATCTGCCAAAATTCAAGAAAAATAACAAAATTTATCAATAACAGCTCTTAATCTACTCCTTAAAAGAAAGGGTAAATGCATCAGTGCTGGGGAAACTAATCATAAATGAAACAAACAACTGTTAGGAACTGATGTGCAAGAAACATTCAAGCTTCATCTGATAAATATGCAACCATTAAATGTAGAGAAATTCACCCACTAAGAGAAAAATGCTTCAAACTATGACATTTTTGCCCAAATCTCCAACCATACTTGATATGTTGTGAAAACCAGACTCTGGTCTTCGGCCACTTGAAGCATAAACATAAACATAAACCAGAAAGGAAACTTTGCTTCATGTTGGCCTCTAACATTAGCACTATGAAAAGAACGTAAAATAAAAGATCAGAAATATCCATGAACTAGCAAACAAGAAAGTTCCTCAAGTGTTTGAGGATCCACAACAGACAAGCTGTTTACGGAGGATTGCATCTGCTGCACTAAATATAGTTGCAATAGGGAGAGTACATTAGCACCTAGAAGGATTCCAAATCAGGCAATTGGCACCTCAGAAAATGAAAACTCTTAAGCAAAGTTAGCAGAGTGTTAAAGAATGTCGAGTGAGCGAAGGATTCACCCGATTATGCTTGGCGATTTATGTATTCATGGCTGCAAACCGAAATTTGAATCTCTGTTCACGAATCGACCACGCCAAAACTTAAATTGGACAACGCAGGACAAACTAGAAGTATCGATTATCGCCACTCAATCACAATCCCCAAATAATTTCAACGATCTCAACAACCCAACAAAGAATCGAATCAATAATCAAATTGCATGCGCGAAATCGCAGAGCCTGCCCCGAATGGCAGATGTACAAAACGCATTGAAATTCAATTGTCCTACAATACCCAGATCCCCAATTCAAAATTCGAGTACAAACCCAAATCCCCGAAAAGAAAAATTATGATGCGAACCAAAATCTTCAACACACGGATTGCAGAGGGGTGGAAGAAGATGAGGATTTAAGTTACCTGTTTAGAAAATTTGAGAGAGGCGGGGGAACGGGGAGGCACCGATGACCGATCAGAAAAGTGAAGAACTAGAAAAATGGATTTGGGCGCGCATTACGAACAAATCACATATTTGGATTGGGTGTGGGTGTAGAGCATCGCAGACCCAGTGGATGAGTAAAGGCTGTTGCTTTTGCCATTTTTTATATAAACAAAATCTGGATCTCGGAAATGGAAGGGAAGCTGCTATTTGAGAAATTGGGATTTTTGACCCATTCCAATAACTATTTTTAGACTTTTGACCCTCTTTTTGACCCCTCCACCTCAGATTTCTGACCCCTCCCCTTATTTTGCTTGGTAAAATTACCAAGTTACCCTCCATTTAAAAAAAGAAATCAAACCCAGCCCTCCCCTCCTTTCCCTCCCTGTCTCGGTCCTTCCCCTCCCTCATTCACTATCTCGTTGTCCATCCCAGTCTTCATCCCGGTCTCTCCCTCACAACCAGAAAGTTCATCTTCGTCGTTTCTCCTTTGTCTCCCTCACTTCGTCTCTATCAGAGCTTTCCCCCTTCCCTAATTGAAGTAATTTTTCATCTCGGCTTTAAGCCCGGCGGATTTAAGACCGGGATGAAACCCTGAAAGTCCATTCCAGAAGGATGGACTTTCTGGATTCCATCTAGGGCCTCATCCTGGTTCGAAATAGACCGGGATGAAGACCGAGATGGTATCCAGAAAGACCATCCTTCTGGAATCTATCTTAGGACTCATCCCGGTTCGAAATGGACCGGGACGAGGCCCGAGATAGAATCCAGAAAGTCTTTCTCGATCTCGATGTTTCTCTACCTATTTCACACCCTATAATTGCAAATCAATGGAGCTT
>NW_019104533.1:1146549-1174034 GCF_001995035.1 Momordica charantia | reverse complement strand
ATATTCTAAAATGATGAAATGGACATACCTATATTGTGAAAACAATGGATTCGAGATAACGGATTATGTGGGGACCGATCGATTGGATAATGTGGACCAACAATCACGTGGAGAAAATCTTGAGTATTGGAAAAAAAAACGTGACTTGCGTGTGTGTGGTGATTTGGAGTTGAAAAAACAAAGTGAGAATTGTTAAGTTGGTGGTTGGTGGGTTGGTTGGAAATTTATTATATCATAAATGCATTTATTATGAAATGAGGGCAATTTAGTCAATTTACATGATAAAATAAGGGGAGGGGTCAGAAATCTGAGGTGAAAGGTCATGAATAAGTAAAAAACAAAAGGGGGTCAAAAATCAATAGTGGTTATTGAAAGGGGTCAAAAATCCCAATTTCCCCTGCTATTTTCGTCTTTTCTCCTCGATATGATATGATCTATGACGTGTAATTAAAAATAATTCCGTCCTTTCCTTTCCTACTTTTTTATGTAAAAATACTATTTTTCATAAAAAAAAAAATCAATTAGATATATTCTTTTAAAAATGTTCAAAAGTTTTGAACCCACTCTCTAGAGACAGTTATTTGTGACCCTCCTAACTTATTTTGGACCCCTTCCAAATTTTACAATGGTAAAATTACATATGATCTTTTTTTTTTTTAACATAACGGTTGGGAAATTGGAATTTTTTACCCAACTTTTAATTTTATTTTGACTTTTGATCATTTTTTAAAAACACTCTTAGGTGCCGTTTGTTTTTTAGGGATGTAGATGACCGACATCTAAAGATGTCCGGAATTTCAAATGTCCAAAATGTTAGATATCCGACATCTTCAAATAACCACGTTTATTTTGTAGAAATATTTTTAAAGATATTCAGGAATATTTGGATAGCCACGTTTGTTTTGCAGAATTTATTCGACGTGTTAAATTTATAGAATGTTCCAAAAATACTCTCAAAAAATTCATATAATTTAAAATTCGTCTACTATAATAGATTTATTTGAATTAATTTAATATTTGTATTTTTTATATGTTATTTTATAGAACAAATTAATTCATTATTAATTTAATGTAAGTTTCATTTTCTAAGTTAATAGTTTTCTAAAATGACAATTATATAATTTAGGTTATCTTTGATAAAATTTATTTATTCTATCATCACATTATATTTTTTTTAAGAGGAAAAAATCTCACGGATATGTTGGCTGTAAAAAAAAYGTTGTTTTACAATTATATATTTATGATAATAAAATATTATTAATAATATAATTCCTTAGCAATATTAAAGTTAATTTATTAGACGATGAGTATATTAATTTATTTTAATTATAAAATTAAAAATAAAAATTAAGAAAATTTTAAAAAAACTGATGAAAGAAAATAGATGGAGAAAAAAATAGAGGGCAAAAATGTAAAAAAATGGATGCCCTCGGAATCTTGTGGACCCGTGTTTCAAAAGGGCATCCAAAACTGGTAAGATGCCCTAGGATACCCAGGTATCTTGAGATATCCGGGTATCTTACATTACTACAAAACAAACGTGAGAATCCAGATATCCGTTTCACGGGAATCTTGGATTCCCACGAAACAAACGGCACCTTATTTGTAAATCTTCCATTCTAACTCTGTATCTTGTAAAATTATCAAAATATTTACATTTTAAAAAAATAAAGTTTTCTACTATTTTGACTCCTTCTAGCTCTCACCTTAATCCTCACACTCTCTCCCCAATTTTAGTGAAACAATCGCAACCTTTTAATTTGAAGAATTAATTAAAAATTAGAAAAAAAAATTAAAATTTTAACTTAAAGAATTTATTACCAATCTAATATGAAAAAAAAATCTAAAAAAAAAAACAAATTCAAATTACATAAGATATTAAATATTTAATCGTTCAATATGAATAATTTGATTTGCATAATCGTCGTATAAGATTACATAAATGTCGAATTTAGTTTAAAAAAAAATAGGATTTCATGAATCTCGATTCATGATTGTATAGATGTACAATATTTAATTAACAAATAGGTGTAGCCCATATTTATTTATAAAAAGAACGTGGAATTGTATGCTTTCTCATATCGAGATAGCACAATTCTGATCAGGGATAGTACTATCTCTATTCGAGGTTATGCAATCCCAGTCCGAGATTGTGTTATCCCGACTCGGGATAGCATGCAATTTCAATTTTTATTTATTTATATATTTGGGTATTTATTCTTGGTCCTCCTTATTAATTAAATTCAGGACATTTTTACCATTGGTAATTAATTCTTGAAATTAAAATGTTAATTTTTTTTCCATATAAGAGGTTCGTAATTGAAAAAAAAATGAAAAAGATAAAAAAAAAAAAAGAAGGAAGTTAGAAGGAAAAAGATGATGGGAGGATATTCTAGTCTTTACAGAAGTAAAAAAAAAAAAAAAGTGAAAAGAGGTAAAAGAAAAAATATATATATGCTGTGGGTCAATGGGTCAAAGATGAAACTTAGTTATTGAAATTGGTAAAATCCCAATAAGCCCGAGACGCAAAATCCCAATTGAAGCTCACAGCTTCCATTATCTGATTTTGGCTTTCTTTCTCTGTCTTATTTTGGTCTGGCGAGCAATTATGCTTCTGTAGTCAGCGATGGTTCTCACACACGGTCGTCTATGCCACGCCACCAACTTCTTCGATTCATTCCATACTTCCTTCTCTGAGTTCAATGGCTCTCGCGTCTTATTGAAGTACGGTTCGTCGATTGTCTTCAGAAAACGCTCTTTCTGCGCTCCACACGATGCTTTTACGATCGATACATTTTCCAGTCGAAGCACACGAAAACCCATTTCCGGATATAATTTGAGGAGGAATCTATGTCGTGCTAGTTGGATAGATAGGTGGAACGAAACCACGAAACAGAGCCGCCCAAAACCCCCTCGCGCCGTGCTGGATTATCCAAGTAGTGACAACGAAGAAGTTTCAAGTTCAAATTTGTCAAGAAGTTACAGAGGTAGTAATCGAATTGAGGATGATGGACGAGGAGGAAGTACAATGGAGAAGATTGTGAGAAAATTGAAGAAATTTGGATACATCGACGAAGAAAACAAAGAGAAGGGGCCTGAGAGCGCCATTGAAAAGGGGTCGGTGGAGGACATATTTTATGTTGAGGAAGGAATGTTGCCTAATACTCGAGGTGGGTTTTCCAAGGAATTGCCTCTGGGAGTTGAGAATGTGTTTGGAAGTAATGGGGAGGAGGTTAGGTTTCCATGGGAGAAGCCAAAAAAGGAAGATGAAGATGGGGTTTCAGCTAGGATAAGAAGCAGGACATCCTTGGCAGAATTAACTCTTCCTGAATCAGAGTTGAGAAGGCTGAGGAACTTGACATTTCAGAAGAAGCACAAGATGAAGATAGGCGGTGGAGGAGTGACTCAAGCTGTTGTGGATGTCATTCATGAGAAATGGAAAGCGTCAGAGATTGTGAGGCTTAAAATTGAAGGTCCTCCTGCTCTTAACATGAAAAGGATGCACGAGATATTGGAGGTTTGCTCTCTATGAAGATCATTATCTTGTTTATTTCCATGCACTCTTTTTTTGTACTTTTTAAACAATAGCTATTTGATTTCCGAATGAATTCATAATATTATCTTGCTAATAACCGAAAATTAATCGTACAACTAACTCCCAGGGGTGCCTCAGATGGTTTGGACTGAGATGTTTGGAGATACCCTTCAACATCTTGGGTTCAAGCTTCTAAATTGTAAATCTTAAAATCCTTCTTGTGTCCAAGAGCTAGCCTCCGAGTGGGCAAGCCTGTTTGAGGATTAGTGGGGGTGGACCATGAACATAATGGAAGGAGTAGTACCTCCGATATCCTAGTTATAAAACATAATTGTGGGAATGAAGTTGTTATATAAGATATTGACGTATAAACCAATAAGAAGCTGGCATGGTAGTAGCGGATCAAAAAGCCGTAAGGGCCTCCAAGCTTGCAACCTTTCTGCTTAAAATAGGCTGAATATGAGCATATCATGACAGTTTAAGCGTCTTTATTGTAACAGTTGTGATTACAATTTAGATAACTGTTTTTGAGTCATGTCTCTGCGAGGTACAACCAATGAAAAAGAGAGGAAATTGAATATGACTTTCTTTTCTTAACGTGCTTCCATCTACTGTGAAGTGTGGATTAGCCGATCAAAGCATATGTCAAACAGGCCTGATTTAATGTAACATTCACGAGGAGATGCTGAGAATAAAATTTTACAATGTTTTGGTGGCACCTTGATCTAAGCACACTAGCAATGAAGTAGAGTTACCCTTCAAGCTTCTGGTGTTGATGGCCACCAATAATTGCAAATTTTTCTGTAAGCCATTAGTTATGTTTATAATTTACTTTACTGCAAAGTTGACGTGCAAATTTTTGCTGATCTGTCGTGCACATCTTGGTTTTGAGTTCTGTAAGAAATGGTCGTGTTTACAAACTTCGTTTGAGATATAGATTACTTCGCTGCTAAAGATGTGATCATTTATCTTCTCCCATTTGTTCTTTTAACAGAGAAAAACTGGTGGACTGGTTATTTGGAGGTCGGGAACTTCTTTATCTCTATACCGAGGTGTAAGCTATGAGCTTCCTGATGCACCACAACTTAACAAACGGATTTACAAGAGAAATGAGAATACCCCTTTGCCTGAAACTGGTGTAAGTACTATAGTTCCTTCCAAATCTTCTTCTCACAGCAACGTACATGAACCACAACCAAAGAGAGCAGTGAATTCCACAGTTGGTGGACAATGCAGTGAACAATTGACAGAATTGCAAATGAATTATGAGGATGAAGTAGACAAATTACTGGATAGTTTGGGTCCAAGATACACAGACTGGCCGGGATTGGATCCTCTACCAGTTGATGCAGATTTGCTCCCGGGAATTGTTCCCGATTACAAACCTCCATTTAGAATACTACCCTATGGAGTGAGATCTTCTCTTGGAGTTAATGAAGCTACAGCCTTAAGAAGACTTGCCAGGAAACTTCCTCCTCATTTTGCTCTAGGTATGTCCTTTATTGTATATGTTGATAAAATCTTTAGTGATGTCTGCTGAAGGTGTGATATTTTTGTATACAGGTAGAAATAGGCAGCTCCAAGGTTTAGCTGTTGCAATGGCTAAATTGTGGGAGCGAAGTTCAATTGCAAAAGTTGCACTGAAACGAGGTGTGCAGCTGACTACTAGTGAAAGAATGGCCGAAGAGATCAAGGTAGCGTCCTTTTGATGACTAAACGTAATATATCTGCATTACTTTACATCGAGCGAATGAATTGAGTGTTTTAGTGGTTGATGTAGAAATTGACGGGGGGCATTCTTTTGTCAAGAAACAAAGACTTTCTGGTCTTCTATAGAGGAAAGAATTTTTTGTCACCTGAGGTCACTGAAGCTTTGTTAGAAAGGGAGAGATTGGCAAAGTCTCTGCAAGATGAAGAAGAACAAGCAAGGTTGAAAGCATCGGCCTTGGTGGTACCTGGCATTGAGAAAACAGAACAATCTGGAACTGCTGGTTCTCTTGAGGAAACGCTGGATGCCGATGCTAAATGGGGAAAGCCTCTGGATGACCAGCACAAGGAACAAGTAATGAGGGAAGCCGAATGGTTGAGGCACACCAACCTTGTTAGGAAGTTGGAACACAAGCTTGCTTTTGTAAGTTACTTGAAATTTGGGTTTATTCTGTCAATGTTGCTATCTGAGATGTTCTGTAAATTGTTAATTGCCTTTACTCCATCTAGAATTCTACTCTTGTTATGCCAATCAAACATGTCTTTTTACTGACAGTTTAGAATCCGAGACGTGTTTTTTCCATTCACCATGTGATTCTGACATTATAATTACAATGCACGAGCTGACGAGTTAAGACATGGGGTTTCTTAACTCCATTTTGTAGATTCTTTTTTACATGAATCACTTTGTTTTATCCAGGCTGAAAGGAAGTTGGTGAAAGCTGAACATGCCTTATCTAAGGTGGAAGCGTTCTTAACACCAGCAAAGCTGCAGGCTGAACCTGATAGCATAACTGAGGAAGAAAGGTTCATGTTTCGTAAGCTCGGTTTAAAAATGAAAGCTTTCTTGCTTCTAGGTAAAATGACTCCATCATTACCAACCATCGTCAATTTATCCATAATTTGCTATCATTCACCGGAATGTGTTGTTTCAGGTAGGCGTGAAGTTTTTGATGGCACAGTGGAGAACATGCACTTGCACTGGAAATATCGTGAATTGGTCAAGATCATGATAAAAGCTAATTCGTTTGAACATGTCAAAAAAATTGCATTACAACTGGAAGCCGAGAGTGGGGGCGTCTTAGTTTCTATTGACAAAGTCTCCAAATCATATGCTATAATCGTATTCCGAGGAAAGGACTACCAACGACCTTCTTTGCTGAGACCCAAGAATCTTTTGACTAAGAGGAAGGCTCTGGCACGGTCGATTGAGCTCCAAAGGCACGAGGTGTACCGTTCATGTAACTTTTCATTCAGTAGTAGAATGCCCCTGATGCATATGAACTCTTAGATAAAGGACAAAGTAAACATTTACTAATGTATGGTTTTCTCATCAACTTATTATTCAGGCCTTTCTGAAACATATATCAGCACTGCAAAGTAGAGTGGACAAGCTAAGATCTGAAATCGTAAGTCTCTTTCGACTGCAGGGAGGAATATTTTTAAACTCTCTGGTTGTTTAAGTTGAGTCTTTATTTGATATCTTTAATGTAAAAAAGGAACAAATGGAGACGGTGAAAGACCGAGGGGACGAAGTATTATACGAGACACTGGATTCTGCTTATCCTACTGACAATGATTCCGAGGTATATTTAACTCACTATTCAGATATCTTAGTCTGTAAAATCTGCAGATCTAAGTTCACGTTTCTTATTGATCGTTTCCTTTGTTGTAGGAAGAAGATTATGATGCATATACCAAGGCATATGGCCGGGACAGTGATGCAGAAAATGAAGAGGATATCATGGCCAGGGACGATTACCTGGAAGGGGATGATTTTTCACATGGAATCCAAGTGCAAGAATCTGAAGACGAATACTAGATAGCTGAATCACATCGTGTATAAAAATGTCGAACATGTCACGGTCAACGAAGAAGCAGGAAACAAGATAAACAGGGATGGAGGTTGTAAGTGTTTATAAGAGTTGAGAGTAGTTAACTAGGATTATGTTCAGTGTGAGCTGAGGTCGTGTAAATAAAACCACAACCATTATTCCGTCTCATACCGCAGAAATCCCAATTTTTTTTTTTTTTTGAAATAGAACAAGCGTAAGAAAATTAAAGAATGTAATCCAGACACTCTAACTCAAGTTCACTATTCAACTCTCCTGGCCAATCCTCAATCCAGATGCCATGATCTTGAAACCAAAGAACTCTCTGAGCAAGTATGTGCGCTACTCTGTTGCCGTCTCTTTTCATGAAGGCTGTAGGATGCTTGAATGACTGTAACCACTTCCATTTTGACAGTTTGAACAATATTTCCGGTTTCTGACAAATCCTCCACCTCATGAACGAAAAGGTTGAAGATTCTGGCAGAGTCCGTTTCCAGCTGCACTGGATCTCCAACGCCAACCGTAGGCCCTCCGAAGCCGCTAAGGCCTCTGCATCATCGACCGACTGAACATGCTCTAGGTATTTCGTAGCAGAAGCCATCACTTGGCCTCTAAAATTTCTGATACCCCTTCAATCGATGGAAGCCAACGAGTTTCTCTAGGAGGATGGTCCCTTGATAGATGATTAGAATTTGCTGTTCGAAAAGCTGTGATAGATCATTGGTTGTCCTGTCCAAATCCAGATTAAAAGCCTTGTACCCAAAACTAAGAAGGTGAGAGAACTTAGAGTGGAGCCCATGAAATCTAACATGGCTATAGGGAGCCTATCCAAACATAAACCCAAATAAAAACTTTGATTTTGTTGGGAATCTTCACATTCCAGAGTCCTTTACCCACTCTTAACTATATACACCGTCGTCTTAACTATATACACCCCCGTTTCGTAGTGCCATATCAGTTTATCCCTCCCATTTCGGCTCCCCAACGGGATATAACTAAATCATGATTTATCAAACTATGAACGGGATATAGCTAAATCATGATTTATCAAACTATCAAACTATGAACCATTGACTCAATAGGCAATCTTGAAGCTGATAGAAGTGGTAAATCGTCGAATGAATTTAAAATTTCTGTATCTGGACCAGACAATCTCTTCTAATTCCTTTTGCAAAGACATGTTCTCATCAAAATAAAAAATATATATAAAAATAAAATACTTCAAAAGCTTATTCTCTTCGTTCGGCTATTTTAATTTCTATACTTTCTATGTTTATATTTTCTTTTTTCTTTTACATAACCTCACTCAATCATTTTCTTGAAATGTAACAATAAATTTATAATAAAATATTTTCATTGTATAAATAATTTGTGCTAAGATTATACCAATAAATACCAAAATGATTATTTTTCACAATATAACGATCAAAGCAAACAAAGGCTAAAATAAGAAAAAGTTAAGAGGAAAAGAATGAACATTTTAGACCAAAAATGAATCAAAATAAACATTTAAAAATATATAAACTAAAATCAAAACCGAAGGAACAAAAATAGCATTTAAAACCACTCAAATTACTAATGGAGAACTTTCCATTACATAGCAGTCCAAGGAGGCATTATGCACAGTCGCCCTATTGTGTAAGGGTCTTGTGTAAAACCCTTTTGCACATTATTTATCTTAATTTATCTTCATTCTAAGTAAGCAAGTCCAACAAAAAACCAGTTCTTTATATAATGTCTACTTTCTACCTCTAGCAACAAATAACAAATAAGTGAAGATATACCACACTGTTGCTAAGTAGAGATATACCGCACCAATGAAACATCCACCATGTAACAAAGAGGAGCAAATAACACACAAGGCACATCCTGCAAACAGCTTAAGAATTCTTGGTAATAAGACAAGATCTCTCTAGTTTAACAAGTGCAGCATCATACATCAAAATTACGTTTCATTGTTTATAGAAATTAAATTCAGTCAAAAAGTCGCCAAAAATAGACTAATAAAGAAAAAATAAATATCCATGAAGGAAACCAGAGTATACTCCAAGACTGAAATTCTATTCTCTTTTCACTTCAGAGGAATGAACCTTGATGAGTGAGTAGCACCAATACCAGGTCTGCCGTGCTTGACAGGCTTGTACGAGATAGAAAACTCAGCAAGGTAATGGCCAATCATCTCAGGCTTGATTTCAACTTGATTGAAGGTCTTCCCGTTGTAAACTCCGACAATACTTCCAATCATTTCAGGTACTATAATCATGTTGCGCAGGTGAGTTCTAACGGGTTCTGGCTTCTCACCGGGTGGTGCCTCACGTTTCTGATCAGAAAACGGGAGAAAATATGAGATTGATATAATAATCTCCAGACCACTACCCCATGAAACATCGTCAGTGAGCAGTAACGTTCCATAGTAGAACACAAATAACAAATAGATTCATCTGGATGAAAAAGCCGATAGAAAAGATGAAAATAAAAATTAGTCATGATTAGTTGAGGTATTATTGTCTGCATAAGACTCAGATTCTTGGAGCATCCAACAATCATTCAGGAGATTGCATTTCCATGTCACTACATCTTCAAAATTGAAGTAATGAAAAAAATAAGGGAATTGCTCAAACAATGGGAACCTTCCAAGTGAACTTCGAGTATTTAAGAAAGAAACCAATCGAACCAAACCCCACATTTTCATAAAAGTTGACGTGCTAGGGATAATCAGTGTGATATCCATCTAAATTTCTCACAATTCAGATTCACCCTAGATCTCATATTAACTGAAGTTAAAAGTAGTACAAAAAGACACCAAATTTTTTTCCCAACACCACTCAACGAGTATCAACCGATGAAATCATATAACCGGCAGTCTTGAAAATAGCACTCTATGTTAATGTAGCGCGAGAATTAAATTGAACTTGAAAAATAAAGATCTATTTTTCTATCTAGCATACCCGTAACCAAACTATACATGCACACACCAAAGTTGACAAAAATAATCACATAAACGGAAATCAGAATTTATAATTTACAATTTGTACGCCTCCAGCTACAAAATGCGAGAAAAATAATAAGTGAAACAATTACCGCTTTGCGTAGCTTCTTGATCAGAGCCATTGGCTTTCTTGTCAGACCCCTTCGGAACCTAAAACAGAAAATTGAGGAGAGGGGTCAAGATCAAGTAATAAATCATTCAAAAAGATTAACCATATGTCATTTTCACTACCTTCTGCGAGCCCTGGCAGTGAAGAGCTTGACAAGCTCATCCGTGGACATGTCGAGGAGAGCATCCAAGTCGACTCCGCGGAAACTGAACTTCTTGAACGTCCTCTTCTTCGGCACACCCGCCGCCGCCACATCGGGATTGTCGTCCGCCTATGAACACAGAATCTCGGTTAGAAGAAATTGGAAAAACTTCATACCAGAATGCTGGAATGCCTTTGAGCCCTACCATGGTTGGAGTTCAGATATCGGAATACGCCGTGAGTGCAATTAGCGATTCTGGCTGCTAGGGTTTCGAGTGAAGTAAAATTGTCGATCAAGCTTATATAGAAACAATATCGCGAATGTTGGAATCCCTAGACTACGATTATATTTGCATAAATGGGCCTTTTAACTTGTAGAAATCAACTTTCGGCCCAAAAACTGCAAATTGGACTCGGAGATAACCTACGGAAGAAAATGGGCCGAGTAGATCGAAGCCCAGAAGGAAAATTTTAATAAATTAACACAAAATTGAAAAAAAAAAGTATAAAATTATCAGATATTACAAAAATAGCTATTTCCTTGATCAGTCGCCTTTTTTTTTTTTTGAAAAGGTCAGTCACATTTTATTATGTACCTTTTCATATTTATCTCGGTTTTTAGATTTTATGTGGATTAGTTTATTTTAATTAGATTTATCTTGTATTTATTTCATTTAAATTATGAGGTAAAGTTTGCGGATAATTGTTTTTACTTAATACGATTTTGGGTTTAATTAGAAACAAAATTTGTGTACTCACTCCAGTTAAATTCTTTTTTTTTTTTTGTATTTCCGTATTCCATTATTATGGGGTAGGAAGAAGGATGTGAGTGATATAAAGATTTGAGGGAGTATTTTTTTTTAAATTGAGATCAATAACATAATTATGTGCGACTTTAATTAGGTTGTAATTTTTCTCCGATTTGAGAGCTTTTTTTCATAATCTTTTGGGTTTCGATTATTTTTTTATTACTCTTACCGTAGGAGTAGAAATTATTTTTCTCTTACAACTACATTTTTGTTAGTTATTCGAATCTTTTTGAGTTAAGCATGTGTGGATATGATTTGAACTTCAACTTTTTGATTGAATGAAGGCATAGATTAACCATTTCGCTGGTAACTATAAAAATACCAACATAGTAAATCCAGAACTTAAGGTTTGATATCATATATTCATTTGGAATGGCCAGCAATGCCTCTCTCACATGGTTCGAACATTCTTACGAACGAATCTACACTTCTAATGAATCAATACGCAAATGTGGAAAAAGGAGAGGCAAAAAAAGAAAAAAAAAATTGTATCGTTCGTCAGATTTTTCAAAACTGCAAACGCTCCTTCTTTCAAGAAAGTGAAGATTTATCATCATTAATTTTACACTTCACCTCAATCGCCATGAAATTTACAAGTTCTTGTCACTGTACAGTTTCATCTAAGATTGATCTTGAACTTTCTAGCTTCTGAATCGCAGATCTGAGCTCTTTCTGAGAATGGATCCTCGAAGGGGACACACCAATTTCTTTCCAAACGGACTCGGGTTCCACAAACGGACTCGGGTTCGGGTAAAGCTCGTAAACAGACTCCGCGGCGGCGTTCAAATTGCTCAGCGTTGACAAGTACGCATGTGCTTCCGGGTCAACCATTTGAGACGGGTCATCGTCGCCGTCTTTTCTAATGAGCAACTGCGAAATTGGAAACACGTTTAAATATTGAAATATTTAATAGTTTAATATAACTGCAATTTCACATTTTCTTGCAAATACATTCAAAGTGGGAATTAGTATTCTCCAAATATTAGTCCATACTTCTAGAACTACATTCATTACATCTCTAAAATTAATTCGGTAATACATTTTTATTTAATCCATGTCATTAACCAAGACTACAGGTAATCTTGTACTAAAAAAAACATAGTCGTTGTACTAAAAATATATAGTTGAATCGATGTTGGTCAAAGGAGATCTTCTGCAGATACGTATAATTCAGAAGAATATGTGAGTGATTCATATACAGCATCTCTTTCTTTTATCAATGGTTCTACCAATTTATATGTTTCCACAAATAATTGAAATTCAATTTCTTGATCTGTATGGGAAATGAAGAAATCTAATATGAAAAGAGAATCGGATTCTATTTGTACTGTATCTGAGATGAATCTTGGCCATTCCCAACAAAAGTCCACAGACCACCTAATTGACACCAACGAGTAAAATCTATCTAGTCTCATAGGAGACGAGCATAGCTACTCGGGGTCACATCACGGCAACTCAATTAAAATTGATTCTATAGGTTTGTCGTGTGGATATAGTTAGTAAAAGCATAGGAATAATTTTATAAATCAAGACATACCTTAGGTGGGTTGCCAATGGAATTTGTGGAGTAGAGCCTGACACTATCAACAACTTCAGAGTATTTTGGAAAAGCATTGGCAAATCTCTTGTGGGATTGCAACTGGGAATTCACCCTCACAGCCCTTCCCATCATTATGGCTCTCCTGTTCAAATCCATTACAGCTTTTATTAGAACCAAAACTGGCCTTAAAATGTCATTACTGTAAGCTCAAGCTTCAAAAGTTGACTTGTATCTTTACCTGATTCCTCT
This sequence comes from Momordica charantia, assembly GCF_001995035.1. The sequence continues at coordinate 1,161,123 of NW_019104533.1, read as the reverse complement.
AACAACAGCTAGATGAGCATCACAAACAACTCCAACCAACTCTATTCTATATGGCATTCTATTGTTCATTTCTCCATCCTCCTGCAATTCCTCCTCCTCTTCTTCACTTACAGGTTCCCAGTAATTCTCTGTTATATTTCCATTCTCTACCTTGTACCCAACTCCCATTCGATATCGACGCTTGTGAACGTTTCGAGCCATTTCGATTGTTTGCATGACGTAGGGATCCCAGGACAGGGTGCTGTCCAAGATCACATCCCGTCCCTCGTTTAACGCTGTGACCAGCAAGGAAGATGCAGCGTCGATTGATGACTGGTGTACCTGTTGCGGTTCATCGTGTAGTTAGTTAGCTTATTCGTGTTCAAAAGATTGGGCATGTAAATTGGGGAAAATAAGTGTGTGGTTGTGCTGGAGAGGAGAGAAACTCACCAATTCGGCAGTCTGAAGCATGTCGTCGTGGTAACCCATCGAGCTGATGGCTTTGTAGATAACATCAGTCTCTTTGAAGGCATCTGCCTCTACAAATACTGGGTTTGTTGCTGCTTCCAACCAAAAAGGCCTGCATAATCAGTGACTGTTTATCAACAAACTTTGATCTAAAAGAGGTTTCGTTTTTGCAAAATGAACGAGATTTGAGATTGATTTACGCACTCTTTCGAGATGTCTTTGAGGACAGTGCTCTTGCCAGCCCCCATGCCACCACCCATAAGAAGAAGCACAGGGCTCCTCTCTCTTTGAACTGGCGGTATCGTGTGGGAGCATCTCGACTCGCCCTTGGACGGAGCACAGCCAATCTTCTTCATCTCCTCCACCAAAGTAGAGAAGACCCGAGTCACTTTCAGATCCTTACTCACCCTATCGAATCTCTGCTTCCTATCAGTTAGCCAGAAACCAAAAAGGGAAACAAGAAACTCAGAATCTTCATTTATATTACAGCCATACAGTGGATGTGTATCTCAATTCTAGAAGATGCATCATGGTTCAACAAAAAGGGGTGCTGGTGCATTCAAAGTTCAAACTCAGAAACCAATTATGACTTCTCAGGCAAATTGACAAAAGATGGAAAATGGAAATCACCTAGTCGCTGCCACCACGAGGTCTTTGAGCCTTTTGTGCTCGGAGTCAACACCCAAAACCTATCATTAAATTCACCGTTAATCAAGGGATATGATGGGATTCTAAAATCATGTTGACTTTTTTTTTTTCCTCTTTCCTTTGGGGTTTATGAATTTTACCTGAGTAATCATCAAGGAAGCTTGGCTCCAATGGAATGCGAAATAACTCAAGATGCATTGATCAAACTCCTCCATTAACTTCACATACAGAGATTCTGCCTCGACTTCACTCGCAAAATAGGCATAAATTTCTTCCTCGCACCCCTTCGTCTTCCTCAAATAGTTGTTTGCTAACTTACATAGTTGAGGACACTCATCCGCGTCAGAAATCCCCAATTGCCTCGCTGCAAAAAGTCCAAACAAAAAAAAGAAAACCCCAAATATAAGGGTTAGATTTTCCATTCTACACATAGAGAGTACTTTAATTTATAGATAGTAATGGCGGATGATTTTACCAACATAATGGGAAAATCTCTCCAAGAAATCAACGCGGCCGGACTCCGTTCTGTGTAGATGCGGAACCAACTTCTGATAGCTGGTTACACCATTCGAAGTCCGCCGGTAGTGGCGTTTTCCGGCGGCGGCAAAAGAATGGGTAAGAAAGTGCGACGATGGAATGACTTTCCCGTAACCGCCATCTAATCAATCACAGAGCAAGAGAGTTATAGTTACTACTCCTCAACATTTGGTGAACTTCAAAGATCAAATCAAAGGATTGTTTGTAAAAATTAGCTTTACCTTGGTGCTTCATGATAAAAAAATCAAAAAAGCAGAGAGATCGGAGGAAGAAGATGAGGATCTTTGATTCTTTGTTCATCGGCTGTGATGGTGGTTGGAAATGGGAGCTCCATAAATATATTGAGCTCCACGGATTTGAAAAGTACGTGGGTCAGACTCGCACTTTCTATGTGATTTGAAAGAGTCTGAGAAATCAACAGAGAATTTGGAAAGCCATTTGTAGTGTATTCTATCAGCAATGCCACTACTAGCTGGCCTTTATTTAGATCATAAAAAACAATAACAATATTATTAAATTTTAATTTTTAAAGTCATCCAAACTTTTTAAATTGTAATTCTTTTTGAACTCACAACTATCGATTACACTAAGTTATGGTCACTCCTTACTTTTTGTTCAGAGATAAATGTTTTAACCATTTGAATTATGCTCGGTTTAACAGTAAACATCACCACTTGAATTATGTTTTAGGTGATAATTTATCCAAGCATATTCACTTGTGACTTTTTTTATCGAAATTATATTGTGCAAGAGAATGTTTACCCCAGCGTTCTTGAAAAAGTGGTTTGTCTCCCAGTTTTATTTATTTATTTTATGAATATCCCATAACCAAATTTGTGCTTTTCTTTTCTATCCATGAAAAGTGATAAATTGTTACCCCACTTTTCCACTAAATTCTTTATATTAAAGTTTATAACAGGCAACCACGCACATCACATGCTTTATTTTATTGTCCTATTATTTTTTTAATGAAAATAAATGAAGGTAGGGATGTACAAATTGAGTAAACATTTTAAATTAGTTGAATTTTCACAATTAAATATTTTGTGTGGTTTTTATTTAATAATAAATAAAATAAAGAAATGAGATCTAAATCCAAAATAAGTATTCCTAATAAGCCAAATGATTAATGGACGGTGTAATACGTAAAGGATTAGTAAAGTTTTATCCTAAAAAATATATATTACATAAAGTAATGAAGTAATGTCCAGGTGGATCACGTGCAGTAACAAGCAAACGCGAAAAGAAAANAGAAAAAAAAAAAATTGGTATAATAGAAATTATGTTTTGATATTTAGAACTCTTAGGATATGTATTTTATTTTCTAAAACTTTTAAAAATATTTATTTTGCCCCTCAACTTTTAAATATATTAATTTTTAAAGAGTATTTATTTCTTATAGTGGATCCTTCCGGTACTTTAATCAATCCATACAATTCTAATACATACCCATGTAAGAAAATTTGATAAAGGTCAAAATAGTAATATTAAAAAAATAGAAACTAAAATAAATTTTTGAAAATTTAAAAAATAAAAATAAAAGGAAGTTGAAACTCTATAGATTAAAATAAACGTTATAGAAATTTTAAAATTAAAATAGGATGATAGTAAATATCTGAGACCAAAGTGAGGTTTGGATCCCAACAAAATTATTTTTTTATAAATATAAAAGCATAAATGTTTATAAAACAAATTTAATTATAGATTATTGGAGATCATGATAAAGGTTCAGTAGTATCAATTTTTCTTCTTGTTTTTTTGAGTTGAGTCGCAGTAACATTTATGTTCTTATTTATTGTTTTATTTCTAATTTTTAGAAACATAAACTTTTGATAATTGTTTTTATTTTGTTCTTGAAATTATATACTTAAATTATTTGTTCTGGTTTCTAATTCCGTTAAAAAATTAAATTAAATTATTATTGACTTATAAATAGGCAGTAAATATAAAAAATTCATAAAAAGTTAAACGGTTTAATTAAAAAATTAATCTCATATTATTTTTTTAGTTTTAAAAGTTTAGAAAACGTTAAAAAAAATGGAAACCAAAAGCACTTATTATTCTTTTTTCATTAAAAAATGATCAAGAAACATTACACAGTTTGTAATTGTATTGAATCTAAAAATAAGCAACATGAAGTTACACACGCTAAATAAAAATAATAAAATTAAACTTTTGGGATTGTCAAATCAAAAGTTTGGATGCTTCCATGGCTAAGTTCATCTCATTCTTTATTATTTCCAACCAAAAAATTGTAAGTTCGAATCTCCATTTTGGTAGCATTAATGGGTAAAATTAAAAAATAAAGAAACTTTAAGAGAATAAATATTTGAACAAAACAAAATTAAAATTTAGAAACATGTTAGATACAATAAAAGTTCAACCACTAAACTTATAATTAAACTTGAAATTAATTGACATATATTAATACACATTAAAAAAAACTTTAAATAGAGTGAGAATGAAAAGACTGGGATATATATAATTCACATATTAAAAAAAAAAGACTATAAATAGAGTGGAATGAAAAGACTGGGAAATGTTAGAAAGCAAGGAAAAAAAACCCGGTTTGACTGGTAAAAGGCAAAGTCAAAGTCAATAAAGACCGGAATAATGAAACTTCCTTGTAATTACTGCGCCGAAATAACAAATAATTTCTCCAGACAAAACACGACCCTATTTTTTTTTTTTAAAGGGAAAAAAAATGTCAACGATCTTTCGGTTAATTTTCCAGCTCATGATCAGTTTTTGGTCTCAACTTTATTTTCGTCTATACGTGCAAAAATTAATTATTATTTCGTATTAAATTTGTATTTTATCTTCAGATGGAAACAATAATATTGATAAATGTCTGTCCCCCAAGCAAGTTCCAATCTTAATATATTGTTTATTTGTTTATTTTTGGTTTTTGGTTTATTATATGCTCATTTTCGTGGTTTAAATATTGTATTATCTTAGCTTGTTAAGTTCACTTGATTTGAAGATCTTGGAAAATAATTTAATACGCAAGCCAGCTTCAATGAGAAAATTGAAAAAAAAAAACTTATGAACGTTTCTTATTGTAATCAATGATAATGTCTCCCAAAGGTCTAGGAGATATCGATTTAATATAATTTTTGAATTTCTTTTAGACATGGAGTGATTATCTTTATATATTATATACGAATTTGAGTTAGATTTGGATTATATTTGTTGATGCAAAATCCTGTCGAGTTGTCGAGGTCGACCACATGGCAATTGATCGAGCTGACGAGGTGCAAGCTCATGCAAGGTAGGACCTGCAAAAAGAAAGTAAAAATTCCGACGCTCGATTAGTCAGTATAGGTGCGAGCTCAAATAGGTCATTCTCGGAATAAAATTGCATACCTGAGTAAGATGAATGGAGATCCTTTTATAAGCGGAGTGAAAGGACACGTCCATTATGGCCGTTACGACAAGGCGGTTAGATGTCGGGCCATAGGTCTCGACAATGATTGAGGTCGGCTATGGATGAGCTTAGTAGCTCAAGCTCGACCATAGGTGAGTTTATGAGCTCGACCATAGGTGAGCTTAGGAGCTCGGCCGTAGGTGAGCTTAAGAGCTCGATGATAGCTTGACCATATCTTGCCACGTAGTATGTCATATTTTTGTCTCTAACAATATTTCTCGTTGCTTGTTTTTCTTAAAGAAAAAAAAATCACTATTAATTATTAATATGTAGTTAGAAATTTATCTTGAAGTTTAAACTTTGCAAATATTGCCCAAACTTTTTGAAAACCATTTCTAGAAGAGTAAGATTTTCTAGAATTAGACTGTGTCAAATATCGAGAAAAGAAAGAAACAAGATAACAAAATCAAATAATTAAGCCCGTGTATATTAGTCTTTTTATATTGGAAGTTTCAATGTGGAAAGAAGAATGGTAAGTAAGATCACATAATATATTAATTATCAATATCGAATTCATTCAATGTTAACTATTATCTTAATGAAAATTTTATTTTACCATTAATTAAATAGTCCGCAAAATTTTAAAGTCATTTTCGAAATTTAAACTAAGTAGACTTTATTGATTATTGTTCTCACACATCGGTCATTATACATACATAAAATAACAATGGATTACTTCTTGAGGATTTTATATTAAATTATAACGTAGTTACTTCATAGATAAGTTATGAATATATTTAACTTAAATTTTGATGTTGGAGTTCCTAACATTAGATGATCGGAGATAAGTTAAAAGATTACATAATGTTAAACCATTCAACCTAAAATATTTGTTAGGGTGGAATTTAGACAATTATATTACTTGATTTTGGTTTTTTTTCCTTTTTTTCCTTTTTTCAACAAATCTCAATTTTTTTTAGTTCATTCGCTTTTTGCCCCTAAAATATTCTTTTAGTGTGTGGTATTTTACCTTTACATTATTCATCCATTTAATTTTTTTTTTATTGATTCAATAAAACATTGAAATAGTGATTAATAAGATTTTTTTTTCCTAAAATATTGACTACACTAGATGTCAGAATGATGGCTTGGACCTTCGATATTGTTGAACTATGCTCATGTTTACTTGTACGTACAAATCTTAATTTTAAATACTTTTTGTTTGTATAGAATGGAATACACTTGAATTAATCTAACTATTACTACTTACACACCACCGCCAACTAATAGAGACAACCACCACTAATAGAAAGTGGATACGACTAAATCGTCGTCTCAAGCCCCACCGCTAATTGAGACACACCAAACTCTCGAGAGTGCTTTTTCTTTCGTTGTTCAAATTTTTTTGATAGACCTATTGATTAAGTATATATCTTRATTAATTGAGTTATGACACATAATTGATGGATATGTGCTTTTTATTAATTTTTTTTCTTATACCATCTTTAATCTCTCACAACATATGTTTCTTTGTTACTTATTCTCTACACATATTTTTTCACTAACATCTCTCTACACATTTGTAGTTAAGAAAACAATTAACAGAAAAAATGAAGCAACTCAGGAAGGAACACGATAAGTTATCAACCTTTAAATTAATAGAGGGGTGAGAGAACTAAATTTAGAAAATAAAACTAATGGAATATTTTGTATACATTATTTACCCAAATATTAATCATATCAACTTTACTTTGAGAAGATGAGGTTGTTTGTTGGCCACTGACTTACACTTCGTAACATTTGTTTCTTATCGGTATGACTTATTTATTCTTACTCGTTTCTTTCCACACCGAGTAATTTTCTTTCATGGATTTCTTTTCCCATGAATTTTCTCTTCCTAATCCTCCCTACACATGCAATTCATATCATTAATCTCTATCTAGGCACATTTAATTTTTTTTATAATTTTTATTTCATGATTTTAATGGTTCGTTGAAATTAGAAATGTTTAAGTAAATATTAATCTTCAAAAGAAAAAAAAAAACTCTTCTAATGAAATTTAGGAACACTTTCGAAATATTAAACGAAATACAAGGAATATTTTATTTCTCAACCTTTTTTTTTCAACTTAAAGAGTTGTAACTTTTTTATGAACGCACTCCAAAAACCTTTTCAAATTCAAACACACCTACACTAATTTGAGAAATTGTTTGAAATCGGCCTTTCAAAATAATAATAATAAATAAAAGAATAATAGTGGAATCTGAGTCAATAAAAAAAAAATTAAAAATCACAACAACAATATTAGGAACTTTCCTTATAAATTACTTCCGTCCAAATAAAGTTAGGTCATTTCCCAATTTCCAAACAAACGCGGCCCATTAAAACAGCCAACCAGCTTCTTTAATATTCGGAATTTTATTTTTATTTTTGAGGTTTTTTTTTAACTTTCTTCTTGTATGAATACGTGCAAAAATTCATTATTATTTGGCATTGAAAATCACGATATTGGAAATTTTTTAATCAATGTTTCAATTTGTGAAGTTCCTTATTTTAGTTTTTACCCGTATGTATGTATATATATAGGTTTAAGTACTAKTTTTGTTTTTGTAATTCTGTCTTCGTTCAGATTGTCAATAATTGTCATCTTGTTCTACTTTTAAAAAGTGATTAATTTGTCTTTATTTACAAAATTTTAACACAAATTTTATGCCTAATGAAAATTTTTTAATTCAAATTTATGCCTAAATTTAAAAAAATCTAGAGAGTGAAAGTGTCATGCCTAAATTATGATCGATCGAAAGATATGTGATAAAAAATTAAAATTAAAATGAATGAATCAAAATAATCACTTATTAAAAGACAACGACCAAAATAAACTACACTTTTAACATGTCCTAAAGTGCTTATGGAAGATTAAAAATATTATGTATCTTTTTACAGTGTTTGGTTAAAACGTTAAAAAGTGATTTTAACCCATTAAAAGTACTTTTAAACATTTTTCAATAATCAAAAGTGGTTTGAGAATTTCCAAAAATCGTTAAAGTGCTTTTGGATGAAATGCTTAATTTTCTTCAAAAATATGCTTAAAAATGTACTTCACTTGGGACGTTTTTTCTTTTTCTAAATGGCATCCTAAACTTCTACTTAGGGTGAATTTAAAATAATTTTTAGATACCCATCTCCAATGTTTTGTAAAAAATAATTTTAAAGCAATCTAATTTTTAAAAAGAATATTCTTAATTTATTAGCAAACACTAAACCAAAAAAAAAAAAAGGCTTTTTTAGTCATCTAAAATCACTCCTAAAACCGTACTAAAAATATTATATATGATACTATGAATAATTCTTTCAAAAGTGAAAAAAAATGGGATGGAAGACTCGGCTGAAAGTGCTTATTCTTTTTCATATTTTGTTCAATTAGCTGACGCCATCACAGTGATCTAAGGACTAAGCCACATTATTTATTACTTTCTTTTTTCTTCCATTTTATTTAAAAAGAAAATGGTGCCAATGAAAAAGGTGGAGTGGATGTCATGTTTAAGATTTGTAGAAAATGATTTATAGTTTTTAAAACATATTAATTTTCCAATAATACTTTCTATATTTTTCAGTCCTAGCTAAAACTTTATACAGCTTAATTATTATTATTTTTTTCCAAAAAACAATAAACCAAAAACAAAATTACTGAGGCGGCTACGCTCCAATAATTTAAATGTGATAGAATACCAATAGATTATGACTTTAAGAGAAAAAGTAGAGAGAAATTTTAAAGCTAAAAAGTTGATGATTCATTATCCACTCTTGACTTTATGGCTAATAACATCTTTTCTTGCCCAATATCATATGATAAAAACAAAAGAAACAAGGGAAAAAATGATTATATAAAGATGTAATATAAGATTGCTTTCATAAGATCCAACAATAATACACCATATAGGAATAAAATGTGAAGGTATTGTTAAACTTAAACATTTTGGTATTTGTTTGTATCATTGGAAAGCCCATCTAAGGCTAAATAATTCTATGTGCACACCCATCAACAGGAAGCATAGCAAGTTTCTTAAACAACAAATTTGATGACACTGTTCAAATTGAAATTTGAAGCTGTGGGTATGGGCTGTATGGTAATTCTATGTACAGTTTTTGAGAGATGAACTGATATTTGTCCAGACCAAACTGCTAGAAACCCAACTCTTTTTTCTTTTTCACTTTGGCTCTCAAATCTGCTGCTGGAGGAAGCACTTTGCTGCCATCTTTTGAGGCCACGCACCACCATGCCTTCAGCTCATCCTGCAAGGAGTCGTGGGAAGTGGGGTTTAATAATAAGCTGGAGAAATCATCTCATTATTTTCTCAATATTTAGACCAAATCTCCATTCAGAACCAAATGGGGTAGTATTCTCATTTTAACATCTTGTTCGCGTTTTAGTCGCTTGATGTGAAACCGAGTGAGAAGAAATCAGAGAAAGATAGCAGCAAAACGATTGTATAAGCAGATTATTTACCTTTGAGATTGTATTGAATTCAAAAAGTATGACGATCATAATGATACTTGAATATAAATTCAAATGACAGAGAAACAACTTGTGGCTAGATGATACTAGAAGCAAATGGATGTAAACGTCTAAAATTTATCAAAGCAACAATGTCCAACAATTGTGATTTTCGGTCGGGGGTCATGCCGAACCACGAGTATTGGAAACATTAAAGACTAACATAACACAGGAACAATATGGCATGAACAGCAAATGTTTCCCCCACAGTTTTTTTTGCAAACAGTCAACTAAATAGAGGACACAGCAAAAGGATGCTTGAAAAACAAAACAAAATGCTTGATTAAGGTCATACTGACATGTACCTAAAACACTTTGAACAATGGGGGAGTGGGGGTAGCTAAAATAAAAAAAGATCGAACGTCTATACCTCAAGAAAATCATGGTTCGAAATGTACTGGGTTTTAACTTGGCATTCAACCCCTTGAACTAGGACGGAAATAGCGTTTTTTGCGAGTTGTGCACCTGGGAATACATGGAAATGAAAATGTCAGAAGAAATTAGAAGAGAATAATGGTGGGTTAGAAGATAAAGGGTCAAAAAGATTAATCTAAACGGTGAACCAATATGACAGTAAAAGTTAGGCATGGAATCAGAGAACTTTTCATGATAGTATTAATAGGCATTTTACCCCTTATGCAAGCCACATGGTACCCAGTTCCCCCAAGTCCTTCTTCCCACTTCCCAAGCCGAATACGCAAGAAAAAACCATCAAGGTGTGACAGTGACATGTGGGAATTCATAAACCTGGTGCCGATGCCAATAGAGAAAATATCAGTTTTGGAAAAATACACTTCGATAAGGAAAATATCAGYTTTGGAAAAATACACTTCGATAAGGAAGAGGCGTTTCCATGTCTGATCATTGTGAGAAATGAAATTACATAAACTCAGAACATCCTTCAGGAAGTGATATCCATGCAGGGGAGTGAAGTTGTGATGCATCAAACCCAATAAGAACGTTAAATGGCAAAAGAAAGAATGTGTAAACAAATACCTTGCTCCAGCATCTAAAGGACACCAGAATGCAAAGATAATCAAATCTATGACAAACTTAATCACCTATCATTTTATAGTCCATTGTAACTTGATTCAATACTTGAATCATGAATGTATCAAACCGTTGGACTCAGTATCTCATTTTCACTTTGTGAAGTATTAAAGAAGACTTATAATTGCATGAAAAAAGAGTAGCAAGTGAGATTAGCAATGATAGAAATATATTCCTGCTTACTTTAGAATATTGCTGCGAGACAATCGAAGTTTTTTAACTGCGCTGGAGACCACTTGTGGTAGATCGGAATCCTGCTTGTCCATGAAGCTGTCAACATGGACCACCTCACTCTCTTTCAAAATTTTCTCTGAAAATCTTGGAATTGGTATTGCTGCAGACTTCACTTCTTCAGTGACTTTGCATTCAAGTTTAAGATCAGTTTTAATATTAGGATCATCAATATCATCTAGCACAGATACAACCCCATCCATTTTTCTGTTCTCAATAAGTTGAGGTTTTGCACTTAAACCAATCCTACCAGTGTCGTTGCGATCAGGCAAGGAAGCATGGGCCTCAGATTGCTGTTGACCTCTTGAGGCTGCGAGTGGACATGCAATAGCCCAGTGATTGGGCTGAAAGCATCTTAAGCATACACAAGGGAAGTCATCTGTCTCCTTACATAACCTGATATTTCTAGAAAGATCCTCAATTTCTCTTTCTGTAATTTCAGAACAACTTTGTAGATGATGACCTCTTGTGCCGCAAAAGAAACAGGTCACGATTTCATGACCCACATTTACTGTCAAATCTGGTGGTATGATGTGTTTGAATGCACCTAATCTCCTAGCAAAAACGGAAGCAATTGCCTCCGAACTTCTTAAATTAGGAGAACGTAAAACAGAGTTGAACTTACTAATGGATTTCTGCTCATTACGGCTCTTGAATTCCTTATGACCAGGGGAAGCCTTGGTAATAGCTGTATTGCATTTTTCCTTACTAACAGCCGTGTCCAAGTCATCCACGGAGTGATCATCAATGTGATTTTGAGTGGAGTGATCATCAATGTGATTTTGAGGGCAAGGAATAAGTTTAGCGCTATGCATGGAGCCCTGGGAATCATCCTTGGTATTTTGGTTGCAAGTTTCAGGGTTTAGCATAATTCCAGGAGTTTTTGCAGCAAAACGGGAAATCCACAAGTTTTTGAGAGGGTCGCTCGTATTGGCATAAATATAGGCAGTCTTTGCAGATGGTAGATCACAGCCAAAATTCTCTGTACTGTTAGAATTGCTCTTGCCCAGAGCAGAGTTGTGCATAACTTCACCTGTTTTAGCACCAATTTCAAGATTGCACGAATTTCTGTTCTCTTGAGACCTGGTGTTGTGACTCTGATGACTGCTACAAGAAATTTCAGGTGAATTCCTAAGTTGTATTGGTGAAATCGCTGCATTTCCAGATTTAGAGTCTGTGGCGTTCTCGTTATTCAGAAGCAGCTGTTTGCCAAAGTTCTCAGACCCTCCAAAACAGGCTATTGGAGTAGCATTAACATCACAACTCATTTCAATCACTTCAATCTCCTTAGCTTGTTGTTTGGCTTGACAATTTTCACTAGGTGCTCCTTCCTCACCTCTCGTGATTGGATTATACAACAACCGGAAAATAGATTGGAAACCGATGCTGCAGAACCCAGGATCATTACTCTTCTTGAACATTGTTTCTTCATTCAGGCCACCATGTTCGACATCAGGCTTTGCAAGGGCAAGATCAAGAGAAGGAGCCTCATCTTGGACCGGCTCTGAGAGCCCTTTCATCATGTTTGAAATCCAATTCATAAAAGAGCTATCTTGACCGAAGTTCGAACCAGGAGTTTTATCATCTTGCCTTTTAACTCTTTTGTTCCCAGCAATTAACTGTTGCTCAAAGCTCCATCGCCTCTTAGCCGTCGAAAGAAAAGCACTACTACAGCTTTCAACACTTCCATAGCTGTTGTCTTCATTCTTCGACATTCTTCCATGGACATCACCATCAGACAGAGCCTTTTCCTTGCCCTTCCTTTGTTTCCACTGCACTATACAGTTAGCTGGATAAGCTGAATCTCCACTGCCTTTGCAATTGTCTTTTTCATCTGGCTGGTTACTGCCTCTCACTTCTTGGGAAGAATCTGTTATTATAATTTTACTTCCCTCGCACCCAGCAGTTTTATCATTCATATTTTGCAAATCATTTTCTGCAGATGATTCCAATTTTCCCAAAATAGTTGGATGAGAGACAGAAGGCTCAAGAACTTCCACGGGATGAAGAACATCCTTTCCTGCTGTAATATTTCTACTATCTTCATTGATGTCTCCACCAATTGAATCCATAAATAACAATTCATGTTGCACTCTATCAAGCTCAGGTTCGTTTTGTTCCATTGATACCTCATTTATTCTGTTCACGTCAACTGCAAGGAAGATGAAGTCAATAAAATTTCAACCATGAATATTGAAACAGAGGAGACAAACTTTATCCTTTCAGCAGAACGTTTTCAAATGCAAATAATTCTTATTAAGAGAAACAGAATTCTCCTCGAGAGCGGGAAAATGAAATATTCTTTTGAAGCATTTCATGATGTTATTAATTGGGCTTTAAATCATTGAACAATTCCATTGTATTTTATTATCAAGTATTTGAAAAAACTTTTAATTCTACTAAATTTGTATTTCCAGTCCATAAAGAAAATATATTGGTGTCAGCGCACCTGGTAAGCTTGAGCAGTTGTTTTTCCCAATAATCGATCCTTTGATCACCGGATTGTTTCCGGCGTAACCTATATCCATTCCTCCAGTTGCTTGTAAATCCTCCTGTTTAAAACGTACAACAGAGACTTCTTCCCTGCTATCTGTTTTGTTTGCATAGCTCCTCATTCCTATAAGGTAAGTGCATCAGAACTGGGAAAATTTTTAAGGAATAGAAAGAAATATCTAGCATATTGAACAAAATATAGTAAGAGATGCAGTAAAAATATGATCAATCAGTACTCCCAAAATGTACACATAATGTACATTAAAACAATCATATACACAGATATACCTTTCTCCAGTGTATGCATTTTTACTTCATTTGTCATGCAGGCAGGATCACCAGGACTGGTCCTATTTGAAGTTTGTTTACCCTCAGATATATCCTTCAAATGACTCTCTGCTTGTGGCAAAATAACAGTTCTGTTATCAAGTAAATTATTAGCAGAAGACTTTTCAGCTATTACACTTCGTGGCAGTGCAAATCTTGCGTTATTGGCAGCCRCATCCCACAAGATCGAGCTTTCCCTATTATTGAAGCTGGAATCAGTGCATCTGAGACTTAAACCTTTCTGTGGAGACCAAACTAATTCAGACAGGGAGTCGGTGGTAACATGTTTCATATCCACCATTGAACCTGCATTTGCACCTACACCTGATTTGTTGGTCAATCTTCCCTGAATGAATTGGTCTGTGTAACCCAAGCCAAGCCCTATTTCCTTCCCGGGTTCAAGGCTTTTATAGTCCTCATTCATCTTCAGTGCAATACCTCAATTTTCAGTACTGTAATGCTATCCAGCTCATGTTAGTTGTGTTTTATTGTGCCTTATTTCTTTTTTAGAAGAAAAAGAGAAAAAAGAACTCCTACCTTCAGTTTATTGCATATGGGGGCCAAATCATGCAATATTAGGGGTTGATACAATTGCTAGCACGTAAATGGATGGCTACGCAACCAGAAAGGAATATGATAGAACAGAAAGGAGAAAGTTAAGCAACCATTATTTCAACTCATGTAAAGATCATTCTAATTTGTTCCAAACTAAACTGACTCAACAGGGCACCTCCTAAGATAAGAAATCATTCAAATAGTCTTTAGAGAGAGATCAGCATTTGTATGCACGTTATGAAGAAACAAGACTATCCAAGTGGTGAATAACCAAAAGATACTGGTAAAACTCGTGTCCACTAACTTTAGCCAGTGTATAAAAGCTATTTTGAGTTTGAGATAAAGTTTGTCGTGGGTTTGAACG
>NW_019104533.1:1133415-1146379 GCF_001995035.1 Momordica charantia | reverse complement strand
TCTGACCCTGCAAGCACTTAATGATTCAGAACATAAAAGAAGAAAGTTAAGCAAACAATGTCGGCCCGTTTGGTAACGTTCTCGTCTCTTGTTTTTCGTTTTCAATTATTTTAAGAAATCTAAGCATTTTGCAACTAACTATATTTCTTGTTTCTCCCTTTTTTTTGGAACATTCTCAAAATTGTACCCAAAACAAGTTTATTCTTTCTTGTTTCCATTTCCAATTTGTTCCAAAATATAAATAAAAGATTGTTTTATCATACTTGAATTCATGAAGGTTGGGACGATGCAATTAATTTTTCTATATTAAAAATGAAGAAACAGGAACGTTATCGAACATGACCATAATGTCCCATTTCATTACCCTAAATTTACACATGTGACTGTTATGTCCTATCATGGTTGTGATATTTCCAGGCTCAAACATTCATTTAGAGAAACTATTGTGCACAATCTTCTCTTTCTAGACATACTGAAAGAGCCTGCGGAGTGTAGAGTGATTTCTATGAGCTCTCTTTACAGAATCTGCACATCACTAACAGTACCACACTGGTGATTTAGAAGTCTTGAGAAGACTAGGAATGGCAACTTTGAATTTACAGGCAGAAGGAAATATATGACGACTTGTATTCGGTCATGATCTATGATTTCCTAGTTACATCAAGAGAATATTCATAAGCTCGTTTTACCAGAGGCTAATGCAATGTTCGCCATTTTCACATAAAAATGCAAGAAGATGATGCTGAAATGGAATGAATTTGAGCATCCATAGTTGAATGCCTAACTACTAAATCCCTTGGTAAAACTTAACACACGTGTCTGTTCAACTTAATGACAATTATTTTAGGCACAAAAAACCCAAAAGTAAAAAAGAGTAATCTGACGACACACATTATTTACAGGACATTACATAAAGACAAGCAAGAAACCTCCAAAAAGTTGATAATTCATCTCAAGGATTAAAAATAACAAATTAACTTGGATAAGATGTAACTGGACAATCTCAACAGTCCCATCTTTAAAAAGTTGGCCACTCTCCATGTGGATCCAATTCCTAGAGAAGAAGAAGAATCAACACGTTTGGGTTGCAGTTTATGTAAAGAGCTATCCAAAGTACTGGAATAGTAAGATGTGCTAAGGTAATGTTAATTCATTTTCTCTCGTATAACTATAATAAAGCATTAAGTTCCAAGCTACTCCATGAAAAAAGATCTCCAACTAAAATTATCACAATCCAAATGTGGCCCAGAGAGAAGCAATCACAAATTAGGTATACACTCAAAGCCATACAAAGCACACCAGAAGTTCAAATTTCACCAAACCAAATTAACGAACCATGGAGAGAAAGGGGAAGGACTAAGAACAACAACAAAAAAACTAGAACAAAGAAACACAAAAAGGGAACAGTCAGCAAAATTGGAAGACACCCATCAGAGCAAACTGAAATCAAGGGATACCCACATACCTCTCATCCCTCAAATCCATAAAAATCGCCTTCTTCTGCTGCTCACTTCAACAGACGACACGAAAATGATTGAAAATATCAAAAATTCAAAAACCCCTTAACAAAAACAACTATAAGGAGACGGAAAATGAACACAGAGAGCGAGGGAGGAATGGATGGATAAAAAGAGAGAGAGGGAAAGTTCAGAGTGAGACAGACGGGACTGCCATGCGTCTTGCGGTCACAGTTTTCATGAAGCTCTCGAGGCTTTTTTTAAAACTTTGATCTCCAAAGATTCTGGAATATGAGGATACAAATTGGACACGTATCTGAATGCATGCCAGTCCACACTATTTGAGAATTATGTGCCCAACTGTATCAGCTGCCAACTGCGCTTAGTGTTACTGTTCTTGCTCAGTTGTTGGGTGTTCGCTTCAGCACCAAGAAAAAAGGGAAAAAATCAAAATTCCTTTTTCGGGACAAAAAATCCCAGAAGAGGAAGAGAAAGCAAAAAGATAATTCAGCTTAACGAAAAAAAAGTTAAAACCATTTGAGATTTCGGATTAAGAGATTATTAGCTTAATGGGGTATCTAATATCTATGTTAATCTGACTTTGAAGCCAAAAGACAAATTTTTGTAGCAAAGAAAACGGCTTGTTTTCTAACCAATAATAGAAAGATTACTGCGATATTAACAGTAATATGGGATATGCTTTCGGGGAATTCTTTATGAAATCGTGTGGACGTTGAAATTTATTAAAAGAAACTAAAAGTTTGTTCTTATTCATAAACTTTTGGTCTTCAAATTCTTTTTTATTAAAAAAGATGTAGAAGTTGAAATTCAAACTCGGACTAAGTTTTACTTAGATTGGCTTATATTTTGGATTATGAATTTTATAATTTGTAAAACAGTTGTTATTGACTTTTACAAATTATTTAATAGCATTAAAAAAAAGCTACTGTATTTAACCATCTGGATTGTGAAAAAGCTATTAAATTTTAGTAATAAAAAATTTATATCGTCAAACTAAAATATTATTTTAATGGTCATGTATTTAGACACGTAAACAAACTATTTAGATGTCTCCTTAGAATAAATGAATGTTTCATGGTGGAGGGATTAAATTTATCCAAATTCACGTATCAAGTGATATTTAGATATTTAAATATCTAATAAAACAAACTTTTTAGCGAAACATCAATTTTTTATTAACAAATTGTCTGTTTGAGTATTTATTAACAAATTGTCTGTTTGAGTATAGTTGATCTGATTAAGACGTATATATGATCAAAGAGTCATGTGTTCAAATCTCCACATTCACATGTTGGTGTATTAAAAAATATATATGGATAAAGTTTAGCAATTTTTTATGAAATAACATTTAAATATTAACTTAAATAAGATAAATATACCAATAAAATATAGCTCAGCGATCATAAATTAAATTTAGATTCTAGAAAATAAAAAATAAGTGAGATTATTTGAAGACTAAGTTAAGAAATTGGTATAATATTGTCTACTTTAGGCACATCCCTCACGACCTTACTTTTGATACTATGAATCATATTTTTCCCTAACCAATGTGGCCTTTTATTTGCATTACCCTTACAAATCCAACGAAATCTACCTAACCTATTTTTAATCAAAGAATAGGGATATGAGCATTTGATTTTATGAGGTAGATTGGTTGGGTTATCTTTTGGCACCACTTGTTGTTAAGGGTTTTTATTAGTGTTTTTTTTGTTTTTGTTTTTTTGGCACCACTTGTTGATATATTTGGCATATGAGTAATGATATTCCTTTTGGTGATAATCCCACCACCCATAGTCATCTTGTGGCCATTATCTTATCCAAAGTTTTATGTGTTCTAATGAAAGCAATTTTTTATACTGTGAATAATCTCTACTAAATCTTGTCGGACAAGCCGCGCGACTTTATAATACCGAATTATAGATAAATTAATAATTTTATCTTAGATAAATGACCACCATACCATCTAAAATTTTTCGTCTTTAGATTAATCTACGATGGTTAGTTAAATAATGATGGGATGATGAATAATTGTAGAAAAAAAAAATATTTACCTCCATATGAGCGAAGATAATTGGAATTTTTGTTGACTTTCTGGTGTGAGTTATTTTGTTACTCTATTTTTATTGGTAGGAGTAATATGAAAAATTTTCATACTATTATACAGTATGAGAATTTTTCAGACCAATAAAATTTAATGAGCTATATTTAAATAAGCTTAGAAGTGTATAACCTAAGAGTTGGATCGTGAAAGTTATTGTTAAATATATGGTTTTCTTTTTCAAAATGTTACTCTTTCTTTCTTCTCGATGCTCCACCTATGGTTTTATTGTAGCTCCCTCCTAACATTTTATCTCTCATGTTCTCCTTCAATCGTTCTTTAAAAAGCAAATTTATTGATTTTTTCTCTGTATATCCAACATTTTTAAAAAAGCATATATTTAAAGATTATAAAAGTGGTTTAGAATATAACATTACAAATATGGATGTAAATTTTTTTTTTAGTTTAATAATTGTGAGGTAGAGAATCGGTAGACTTTCTTTTTGGATGGTATTAAGGTGAGAAGCTAAACTTTCCGCTTATACAACTATACTAGAGTTGGATAATGGGTATAGAAGCATTATGAAGGAAACTTGAGAATTCATTGATTTTTGAGTGGTCAAGTTGCTTTCAAGGCTTCAACATTCTAATTTACAACCATTGGTTTAGTTTCTTTTTAGCCATGTGACAAAAGTGGATAAGGTCATTTCCCTAACCCAATAAATGAGTTTGATGAAAGATTCAAGAGTACCAAATTCGCGTTTGGTGTATTTGAATCTCTAACTTTTAGGAAGGTAAGTAATTGTGACACCCGAGTAGAGAGTAGAAGTACATGAATGACCTGATACCACATTAAAATAAGAAAGATCCTGAGATCATCGACTTCTTTACTAGGAACCATGTGACTGAAAACAAAGCATGCTAGAAGGACTTGTGTTGATCTGAAGACCATCTTAGATTTGGATAAGTCTGCATTTTCTAGACTTCACCTCTCGTAAGGTCGTGGGGGTCAAAAATGGAATTTTTTTTTTTAAAAAAAGGAAGGTTAAAAGATATTGCTACCCAAGGAAATGGCTCTTGAATTATTTGAAAAGACAATCTTTTGTGACAAAAAACAATTGTTATGTTAGGGAGAGGATACGGAAGGGGGGATGGTTATGATTATGATTATGGTTATGGTTAGGCTCTAAACGTGATGTGGCAAAAATGGAACTGAAAAGATAGCGACAAGGAATTTGACAAATGGAGAAAGTTGGGACCCCATTTATTAGGTTTTTGGTTAGGGGCCAATGGCAACCACAGATCAGATCCATTTCTTAACCATTCTACACACTTGGGACTAATCAGTTTTGTCTTTGTTGAATGGCTCCACAACACCATTCCTTTGCCTTGCCTATCTTATTAAATTTTTGGGTCATTTCCTAGTTGTCAATGATCACGACCGCCTTCCGTTTGATGTGATGCCTACTTTTACACTCTCAATGAGGTGCGTAAAAATACGATATACAAAGGGGATGTCATAGTTAAATCTGTATTTGGTATGTAAATTCTCTCGGTATAAAAGTTAGTACAGGTCCAAAAATCAAACTTCAAATTTTCTTTTCCAAAAGTTCACAATGATTGGAGCAAAAATCATAATCATCACAAATTGATTGAGCAGCCTTGATTCATTGACAGACATGTTTGTACTACGTTTGTTCTCTCCCGTCTTGCCCCTGTCAGAATATTTGTTCTTTCCTACTTGCTTTTGTCAGTATGTTAGAGGAAATTATGAACTTGATATTCAAATATTAGGCCCAAAAACGAGCCCAGTTAATCCCTATGTGACTACTTGACAAAGAAACATAGCCCATTTAAACAGCTGAAGTCATCTATACACAATCAGAAGAACAAATAAACTGGGTGTTCATCAAACTTCATTATAGGTATTAATACATTAACAAACCTCCCCATTAATTTACATATCCACCAGAGCAGAGCTAATTGATTCTCAAGGAAATATCTCAAGTCCCTATCATAATCAAGTTCAAGAAGAGAAAGGGTGGCTCAAATCTCTATTGAGTTCCATTATAACTTCATATACTAAATCATTTCAGCAACAGAGACAYATAAAATCTGGGACTGGGAGGTCAGAAATACAGAAGGTTGTACATGGGGGAGGCTTACTCTATCACAGCCATTCATAAAAATGGGTCACATGTTAATCTCAATAATGGTTGATTTGATATGTCGGACTATTAATAAGAGACATCTCGAGCTTCAAAATGCATAGTAATACAATGCCTAGTTTAAATATCTCTCACCTTCGGGCCATTCTCTGTCCTGCCCCAAGTAGCATTGCCTTCCCAATGGCACCTGTTCGAAGTCCACAGACCACAGCCACAGTCCCACCAATGAGTATCCACTTCCAATCTATGCCAGAATCTTTTTGGTGCTTTCTCTTCATTACTAGAGTTCGTACTTCACCAGATTCTGGATCCGAGGAATCCGTGCTTCTGTCAAAAGATATTTTTGTGGTGATTCTCGCCATCAGTGCACTTCTGGAAACAGAAATATCTGATTTCCTAGCATTCTGGTATGCTCTGAAACCAGAGTGCAACTTCTTGACAGTTCCCCACATTCCATGACGGACTCCCAACTTAGCCACATCCTTGGGAATTCCCATATCCTCGTAATGCACAAGGATGACCTCACAAGCAGACCATAATCCATCTCCTTTACGAGACTCCACTGCATACGTTTTCAGATTCAACAAGTTAGGATATTAATCAAAACAAATTTGCATACCAAATCCTGCAATTTTCAGAAAGAAGAAAAAGAAATCTTCTCTAAGTCCTCACCTGCCCTGATGATCCAACTTGAAAAACAAAGATCTACACGCCTAGGYTTATCACGTCTGGGTAAGCTTGGATATTGCACGCCCTGTAGAAGCAAAGTTCCATATTCTACTTAGACACGTCACAATATGGACAGAGCACATAATCAAATTCCACTTTTGCAAGTCAGCAAGACATGTGTGGAGATCAGGGCTGTGCTTACAATCATAAATCAAAATATAAATTTTATTATGTGAACTCTTTGGAAAACCCAGAGTTGGATGGCAAAAAGAAATAGATAGAGAATGCAGAGCACAAGGAAACTAAGTTTAAGATCTTATTTGATATTTTCTACTACTTATTTACAGGTCGGTCATATAAGTCCTTTAGTCTAACAAGTTTTCTAGCATACRTACAACCAATTGTGATAACATCTGGTAATCTAGACAGGGGCCGAACTAGAGCAACTTAAACTGTTTGCTAACTGCCTAACTGCTATTAGTTTCTTCAATATGTTCCTTCCCTCTGATCACACATGTTGTTTGATGTTTCCCATAGAATCTTCTCACCATCCAAAGGAGATCTAAAAGTTCAGACATCTAGTCTAGGCATACAATCATGCCATAATGGCAGCCAAATATAATTGAAGTAAGCAATGGAGGGTGGCTAGAGCAAGTCAAGACAAGTGTAGCTAGCAACATGGAGTAGCAGGCAAAATTTTTTTGAACAAGGTGCAATATCTACCTTTGTTACGCAATAGTAAGCCTTTGCAGCCTCCCATATTCTACGACCCATGACATATTCTCTATCACTGCAGAAAAAGGGAAACTGCAAAAAAGGAATATAAAATGAGGTATTAACCCACATAAATTCTAAAATAGTTAATGCTATTATACTCCAAAGATATTCAGGTATCTCCTTGTCCTACAAACCTTCTTAATCCAGTGAACAATCATGGTCCCTGTATGAGGGCATTCATCCAATATTTTGAAATACGTAAGCATGGGATCCCATTTAGTCCGAAACTCATCATCCCAGAAAAAATCTCTAACCATCTCTGGGGTTGCATCCTCAAAGACAGTTCTGCTACGATAAATTGTTGGTCTGTTCTGGTGAGGGGGAAAAGAAAGATATTGGAACTTTATAATACATCTAGAACAGAAATCATAAGCTAAAGCTGAAGTGAGGAAATGAGAGATGCAAAACATGGAAAAATATCCTGCACACAAAAAGCCGTGATTGGTCACAACTTGCATTGCTTGCACCATGACTACAAAGCTAAAGATAACAATTTGATATAGACACCTATTGCCCAAAGACAATGGTGCAATGCTACATGTGATATGTGCATAGAAAAGGCAGACGCAGAAAGGACCCATGGCACAKTCCAACATGAAAATGTGGTACCGTACAAATTTTAGAGTAAGAATTTGTGATTAAAGAAAGGCTAACAAGTTTAGGTTTACAATTTGAACCATAGCTTTGCCAAAACTGAACACAAATGATTAAAAGTAGAAAACAAATTTCCCATAATGCAGCTGCCTCCTTACTGGTTAACCAAAAGTAAACCACCTCTTTCTTGAGTCTGAGTTTGAAAATCATCAACAGATTTTAGAAAAACAAGCTAATACTCTTCCAGAAGATGCAATCCCAGCAAAACTTTAGAAGTTTAAGGAGGAATACAGGAGATTCATAAAGACTTTAATGAACTTAAGTTACTATGGTAGCTTCCAAGTGGCATACAATTTTCGAAATTACGTGATTCCCCCTCTTTTGATATGCACCAACTGGAGGTTTTTTTTGTAAAGCTTCCCTGGTTAGAGGGGCTCTCCCTCTCCCCTCTCCCCTCTTTCTATTGTTCTCAATGAAAGATTAAAGAGTTTCTAAGATTAATGCAAAGGGTTTCAAAAGCAACAAATCAAAGAATGTGCAAAATCAAGAACTTTAAAGGATGGCAAAAGACTACTCCAAGTGCGGAAAAAAATGTAAAAAGAGAACGCCAAAGAGCTCTTCGAAATTCTAATAACGCAAAAGATGGTAAATTCGAGCTACAATCCTCATAGACCCAATACCTCAGGCTCAAGGCGCCAAGCTTGATATCCGAAATTTGGGGTGGACCTTTGCATCATATGTTGCCATTCTGCCTCTCCATCTCTTCCTTCAAGAAGTTGCAATAGATGATCTAAATCCTTCTCCGTAACAGTATCCTGCTCCTTTTCCACATCTGTATTGCTGGAGAAGTGAACAAAGATAATTTCGCATGAGAAACTGTTTTATCCAACGGCATACATAACATGATCACAACATGGAATTAATCAAAGATATTGCTTATGAAGCCCAAAGCAGTCATATTACAACAGTCAGCAGACAAGGAATTCTCCTAGAACAACAACATTTATTTTCTTCAAAGATGACGCGGAAGTGACTAATTATAAATATGAACAAGAAACAAAGTAAATTTCAAACTCACGCAATTGTGTCCCCGTTTCCTTCAGCCGAGTGCATTGACATGGATTCCGCCGGAGAATCCGGGGTCGGCGGTGCGGGTATCGCTTTCCTCTTCCCATTAAAATTGGACCAAAGAGTACGGCAGACGGAGAAGGCAGAGAGAGCCGTGAAGGCCAACCAGAGGCGCCGAGCTCCAAACCCCGGGGGAGCAGTCCATAATATTCTGAACTTGCTCCGAAAGCCAAGGAAAAGCAATCCGGTCCACCGAGGCCGCCATGACCAGCCGATGACCAAGCCGATCATGACCGCGAGCCAGATCGGAACTGCGCATAGCAAAATGTCGACGAATGTTTCCGCGATTGAGGGTTTCTTCAGAAACTCCACAAGATCGAAGAAAGTTTCCTCCATTTTTGTTTCCACGGAGCCAGAAAATGAGACGAATCCAAAACGATTGGAACTACATTCAAAATGTGTTCTACGCCTTGTTCCTCAGAAATTGAATTCCACCAGTTTCTGCCCTCTGCGAGACAGATTCACGTAGGAATTAGAGAGATGGAGCTGTTGGATAAAATAATGATTAAAAAAACAGAAAAAGCTGCCAGGCCGGCGATCTGTTTCCAAGCGAAATATACTTATGACGTGGCGCTATCAGAACCGTTGACGGTTCTGAAATTAAAATCACATTTTGTTGACTTTTTTATCAACTTTGAACATTTTTTAGTTTTGATACTTTTATTTATATATATTTCTAGCTGAATATATGTTTTAATTTTTACGAGTTCTTTCCGTTTAATTTTTATTATTTATAAAGTTTTAATTTAGTCCTGTTTTACTTTTAACATTTTTTTAAATTTAGTCTAAGGCCAAATTTTTGCTGCAAAATAAATAGTTTATTTCAATAATAATATATGACCGAAACATAATAGTGCGTGAATTGGTAAAATTCAAAAGAGAAAAAAATATCATTTAAGAGAAGAAGACTCCAAATTTTTATCAATTTCGGTGAAATTTAAATGAATAATTGAAGACTTTTACTCCTCTAAATTTCTATTCATTTATCCAGGTGTATTATGTTATATAAGTTTGTCATTATCCAATTTTAACACTTATCAAAAGTAATGGAGTTATTTGAAAATGGTTAAGACACAATAGACGGTCAAATGAAGATATATGTCAATTATCGATTCATGTTAAAGATATATATATACATATATTTTAATTTTTTTACAAAGTTCTAAGGACATGTTAAGATATTTTTCCACATTAACTTAAAAAAAAAAAAATTTCCACACGTGATTTCACTTCTTGGGCCGACTCGGGCCCAAGGCCCACGAGTTTTGCACTTTTAGGTAGTACGACCTCTGTGGTCAATGAGCCCGAACAAAAGTACAAAAGTTTCAATATCACCACCACATTATATTGCTTTGCTTCAAAGTTCATAGATTGTTCTAATATTTAAAACTTTAAACTTTAAAATTGAGTCTATTAATATGAAACACAAGAACATAGATTAATAATTTATTTGATTTAGTATTTGTTGAAGGAGATCGAGTATGAAAATAAGCGTTAAGCTTTGACCATTAAATAGTTTCAAARACACCGTGAAAAATTTCCAGTGATATATCTAGATTGAACAAATTATCTTAATTGTTAAGAAAATATTATGAATACTTATTTTATATTTTAAATCATTGCTTCATTTTGTTTACATGGATGGTAGATTAATATATTTCAGAACTACCATAAAAAAATGAGAGAGAAAAAAATAACATTGGTTGATTTGTGATTCTAGTTGAGATGACATGTCAGCGACAACAACAATAGTGTTATGTGTGTGGTGCTCAGCCACTTACGCTGCGAAACTCAAGTTAATATTAAGTCTGATTTTAGTTTCAAGGTAAACTTAGGTAGAATGTAAGAAGTTTCGTACCTTTTGAGAATGTGAGATTCCATACCTTTTCTAAGAGAGGAGCAATGAGAACTGAGACTCTGTTGTTGTCATACCTATTATTCAACAAATTTTTTTTACCAAAAATTGGAAGATTCTCTTATAGCAGCCATCACTCCCAAGAAACGTCAGCAAATTCCTTGCTGGTCAGAATCTTCCCCATGTTAGAACCAAGTTGARCTTTACTTCCAAAGTCGCGGACCCTTCCTCTTCCTCTTCAGAGTATCTTGAACAAACGTGTCCAAACAGGAGAAGGCCACGTGTTGTGCTTAATTTTACCCCATAACAACATTATCGAGACAAATCCTTACCAATCAACTTTATTCTTTTTATTTTTTTGGGCATATATATTTTCTTTTTACCTAATTAAAAAGAGGAATCTTTCTTCAAAGCATATAAGGACCCAAGAACAAGTTCATCCATGAACCTTTTAATGGCAAAATCCACATTCAAGAAAAGAAAAATATATTTTGTGATTGTGATGCCTTACAAAATCCCAATCTTTCTTTCTTTCTATCTTTCTTCTCCTTTTTTTTTTTCAACAAACTTTTCTAAGCTTTTGTTTTGAAAATTTCCATGTGGAATGGGAATGCTTTTTGTGAGAATTTTCAAGTGGTCAAGTCATGGAAAAAAAAAGAAAGGCATCCATCTCCTCACAAAAAAGTAGTGTGTTTGGGGAAAGAGATTTTGAGAAGAAATTCCCAAATAATGGCTTTTTCAGAGCATGGGAAAAATATATTTCTCAATCTCTCCCTTCATCATCTTTTTGACCCCCAACAGAATTTTCAAGTACATAAATACTTCTATTCCCATTCCTTCTGATAATCCACGTGGCATTTCTTTTCTTTTCTTTTCTTTTCTTTTTAATCTATATAAAAGAAAAAATCTTAACAAAAAATTGCAGCCAATAATAATTAATGAAGTTTGCTCCCCTTCCTTTTAAATTTCTGCCAAATTTAAGACCTTTTAGTTTCCTCTTTTAGAAGTTGCATTTGTTATTTTTTCTCAACATTTTCTCAAAAACTTTCTTTTTGGACTTTTTCTATAGCATTTAAACCTTGATCAAAGTATCCATTAGTGAAAAAAAAAATTAATAATTCGAATAGTTAGTCTTAAATAGTATAAACTTRGAATCAGATTATATTCTTTTTTAGTACAACAATTTGGAGATATAAAAGATCGAATTTTCGACCTTCAGGGAAGGAGTATATGTCAATTACCAAACTATGCTCATGTTAGCTAGACTCAGATTATATTCCTTCCCAATTATGCCTTCATAATCATACCCTAAGCTTTGAAAAACATCCCTTAACCATAAAGTGGTTCTCAAAACTTTTTTGAATTCAAGTTGGTCGGGAATGRGGATTAATATTTATGTAAGGGAAGATCTTCTGGTTCTTCTTCCTTCCATAGAGTTTTATATCAAAATCAACGGAYAATAAGAAGAGTAGTTCATGCATTTTCGAGGTGAAATTCTTCTTGCTGTATTGTTTATATATCCCAAAATTAGTTGAGTATTCGATATATTTTTGAGGTGTGATCCTTGAAATTTCAAAGGTAGTAATTATGAGGCAAAGCAAAAGAGAAGCACATAAGAAATTGGAGGATTTTTGAAGCCCAAATCTGACCCACACGGTGTTTTAAGAAAGTGGGGAGTGAGCAAGAAACCAAGCAAAATGGCTATCATGACAGTCTTGAGCTTAAAAACCAATAAAGGAAATTGAATTCAAACCCCTCAAACTTTGAATTCCATTTTCTTTCTCTCTCTCTCATTGCTTCATAAAGTGAAAGGTCCTCAAGCTTCTCCTCAGCTCACATATTCTTTGTAACTCTCTGCAAGCAAAGCTAATTTAGGGGCAACATTTCTACACACAAAAGATGAAACCCCATGACTTTTTTTTTCTCCCCCATCCCATCTTTTCAGTCTGTTTTTCAAACTTTCTAATCTTTTTATTATACATGAAGTTTCGCCGACATGGACTTAGTTCCGCCGTAATTGATACATATCTCTGCATGCAAGGTTATGAGTTCGAATCTCACATCCAATTATACATAAAATTTAAGCACAAAACTCTTAGAATACAATATCCTTCTGATCTGATCTCTCCCAGCTTCTCAAAAACAAATTGGGTTCTCACATTTTGTTCTGTAAAAAAAAGAGAGAGAGAAACATGAGGAAAAAATGGATTCACCTAACACGCATCGTTGTGCAATCAAATTTCCTCCTGGGGTTTCT
>NW_019104533.1:1077516-1132935 GCF_001995035.1 Momordica charantia | reverse complement strand
GTAACTTTGATTTACTTTTTTACGTAGTTAATTGTTATTAATACGAGATCTACCAGCTTATATATTAATATGTATATATTGTAAATGAAAGTAAGTATGAGCTCTTCTTTTCTTGAAAAAAGTGCAAAAGACACGTTGTTAATATATTTTTATTATTGTGTGAATGAACATGCCCTAAAGGAATCGAGATTACTTGGGATATTAGGCCAAGTGATTTAAAGGAAAGGAATTTAAAAGAAATAAAATAACAATGGACGGATTAATTCTTATGAGAAATTTCAAGAAATTGTATGAAATAATAATGTTATAGAGTTTGGTGAGGAAATTAAAAACTATCTGTCACAGAGATAATGAAAGTGGTACAAATAGAGGAAGAATTGGTGTAAGATTGAGGTAAATGCAATGGCTTGTTATGGATACCCAAGTTAAGGCTATATAAATAATCCCACATGCCACACTTTACAATTTTCAGAGGCAATGAAATAATATTTACTTTTAATTAGAAGCTTTGTCAATGAAGTTTTGGTACAGAAGTAACCTCCATTTAATGACCCACTTAAATAAGTTTGGTATCACCGTCATAAAATATCAAATATACATCAGAGAATATATATTCGGTCTCTATCTACGTAATCTTAACACAACTTCCTTTAATAAAAATTCATGGCTATATTTTAAGAAWTTTTTAGTAAGCATAGTTATAATGGAAAGAAATGAGATAGAAATAAAAATGAAAAGACCACCAAATTGATCACTTAGAAGTAYAGAGATTAAAATAAACCGTTTGAAAGTATAGTAGTTAGTAACTAAAATAATGTTAAATTCCCCTCATGCCAATGAAGATAATTGTCTCTTCTATGTACTCATGATCATTCCCTTCCCTAATCAATGTGTGACTTTGTTTGCAATCACCTTACAAACCCAACATAAACTAAAATGAACGTTTTGAAAGTATAGGGACCCAAATAAATTAAAATTAAAAATCTCGCTCAATTAAATTAGGGTTTGAAATGAAACGACGTAAATGTTATGAACCAAATATTAGTAAGGAAATCACATGGTGTGGACCATTTAGTGTATGGTCAAATCCAATTTGTTTTAATTGGAAATAGAGGTTGAAGGAGTAGGCACTTTACGCTGTCATGGAAATCCCTTTTTCTTTTGCTTCGTAAGACTTTTCATAATGAGGCACTTACGTAATCATGGAAAAAGAAAAATCMTATCCCAACATTAATGGGACCCTCATCCCTCCCTTTGATGATATATAGAAATTGGAATTATTCCATAATCCRACGTCATGTTTAACTATTTTAATTTTATTACTAAAAACGAGTACAATTGAACRATAATAGATCTCAGATATACAAAATTAATAACAATAACTTATATAGTTAGGTAGAAAAGAATCAAATTGATSGATTTAATAAAAAATTTTAAAATATARGGAAGATAGATGCAGCCTTGAAAGTTCATTAACAACTTTTAGTTAAATTACAAGTTTAATCTTTGAATTTTGAAAGTTGCGTATGATTAGTGTTTCAACTTTAAAATGTGTCCAACAGGCGTTTGAAATTTTAATATTACGTCTAATGAGTCACTAAATTTTAAAAAGAATCTAATAATTAAGTTTTCGAACGTTCAATTTTTTTTTGTCTTTAAACTTTAAAAAGTATCTCATAAATTAGGATTTAGTAGATATAAAATTGAGAGTGTTTTTCAAAATTTAAAACCTATTAAACACAACACTAAAAATTTTGAAATTATTATATATATATATATTTTTTTTTTTAAATTCAGAAACCTATTATACATAGCTGAATGTAATTTAATTTTAAATTGTTTATATGTTTAGAAACATATTACATGCTTCTTAATGTTTAAAGGATCTATGCTAAAATTTAAAAATTTTATTCGCCATTTTTCTAAATTCGTTATATAACTAAAGTTAACTTTAATTTTACGTACTCAAAAAAAGAAAAAAAAAACTTGAAATTTTACTTTGACTAAAAAAAAATTGTAAATTTTACTTCAAATTTATAATATTCCTCATATTTTCCGTTGCTTTCATTTCTTCATACAAGCAGTGGCGGAACAGTCACCGGAAAATGCAGTAACTGCCGTGCCGGTGTATGGCCGCTTAACGAATCCTTTGATACCCTTAACCGCCAAAACGCCTCCATCGGAACGAACACTGATTTCCTTCAACATCCTTCGCCTTCCAAATCCTATATAAATTACTTCTGCAATTCGCTTTTATTGTACCAAAGTTCTTCTCAATTTGTAGTAGAATCTTTTCGTTCCTTCTGCACACTACTCTTTCAGCGACACGCAGAGAAATTCGGCAATGGAGTCCGCCATAGTCGTCTCGGAGGCCACTGAGGTCAAGAGTGAAATCCGAAACGAGAACGAAAAGCTTCTCGTCGTTGCTCCTGATGGTAAAGTCAAGGAGATTGCTGTTTTGACCGAGTTTAAGAAGAAGAAGAACCAAATTCAGGTTTCCAACGTCAAGAAGCCGTTCTTCTACTACTACAATCTTTCCAAGGTAATCTTATATACGTTTCATAATTCGTAAACTTTCTTGCTTCGATTGGGGGAAATTCTGTGGAATCGACTTCTTTGTTAAGCTTCGTCTTTAGAAAATCAAAATCTTGGTTGGGGTTTAACGCTTCCTCCTGTGTTGCAGAGGTACATTAAGCAGTACAACGAAGTTGAGCTCTCTGCCTTAGGCATGGGTATGTGTTCTTGAATCCATTTCTTTTCACAATTTCACAATTTATGAACAGTTCAATGAAAATAACTGACTTCCATTCATTCATAATACAGCTATACCCACAGTAGTGACAATTGCCGAGATTCTCAAGAAGAATGGATTGGCATCTGAAAAGAGTAAGAAATTTTTTATCGAACCCGTTGATCTTCTTTATATCTTTCGGTGAAGGGCAGTCTCTAAACAGAATCAGTTGTTTTGGGAAAATTCTGCAGACTTGACGATATCTTCTGTCAGTTTGAAGAATGGAGAAAATGACCGGCTGGTTATGAAACCTAAGGTAAACGCCTACAAGATGCATACTAAAGAAAATTTGTCTGATTTACTGTGCAATTTCTGGGTCTTTCGTGGCTTAGTGATGTATTCTTTGTTTTCTTTGCTAGATCGAGATTGCATTGGTAAATGCAGAAAAAACCAAGAACATTATGACTGCTACAACAAGTGAAGATTGTTGATACAAGTTTTGATAGCGTAGTATCATTCTTGGGTCTGGCTTGTCTTTAGAGGAAGCAGATTCAATCTAATAGAAGTTAGAACCTAAGGAGAAGAGTTCCTCTTTTTTCCCATACTTCTTTCTTTGTAACTGAAAAACAACTTCAAATTGGATAAACAGACTGATCCCTTTTCTCTCTCTGTGTCTCTTGCACTCACGCACACACTAATTATCCAATTCTGAAGTCACCCACCAGGCGTCCATATGTAAATTCAAAATTTATTATAACAATTCATAAGGGACAAGGCTCCAATTTAACAAGGACTTCAAAGAAAGTATAACTTTACAAGAATTTGGAATAAGATATCACTGCAGCGATAATTTGGCAAGGGTAAGGGCCAGTACCTTAACTCCATTTGCCATATCCTTAGCAGAAGCAAATTCTTCGGGCTTGTGACTGTACCCTGCAAGAGCAGTAGCATTATAATAGGCTCAAATTTTCCCTAAGGGCTCTGACTCATTACAAAGGAAAGATGTTTCCAAAAGTTCTGTCTGTGCTGAAAACATGTTAGAGACAGAAAAAACTGTTTTACTTGAGCATAGTACTGCTATTTACTAGAGGATAGCAGAGTAGATAAATTACCTTTATAGCAAGGAATGAAGATCATACCCATCGGGGATACCCTGCAAAGTAGTACATATGCAAATTTAGCATCGAGTTTCCAATGATGAAAAAAACAGTAGCTTTTCCAAATGAATTGAGTAACTAAGTCGACAATTCCAAAGTTTTTTTTTTTTTTTAAGAAACTTAATATATAGAAAAAAGCATAGACAAAATACAGCCTAAGGGCAGGGGGAAGAGGGCTCCCCCTCCCAGAAAACTAATGAAGTAAAGCACTCCAATCTTGCATAATCGACGAGAGGCTGTAATTACAAAAGAATTTTCTATGCCTAGAACACCACCAAGAAGTGTGTAACTGTCCTGTATTACAAAAAATTTCTAACGTAGAGGACTTATCTTCAAAAATTCTATTGTTTCTTTCCATCCAGAGGTTCCAAATAAGGGCTCTAGCAGCACAATTCCAAAGTTTTCTAGCCATTACTAATCTTCTGCATTGTCCAAGGAAACGAAGAAAACTATCCTGTTGAACAAATTGTGACTTTTTTGAAGGCAGAAGCTAAGTATTTGGAATTTGTTAATTGTCCATTAGTTGTTTTGCACCATTTAGTAGTGTTCTTTTATGTTATTTGTATCTTTTTGACATAGTTTTCTCTAGTTTAAACTAGTGTATAGAGTTCGTATTGTCCTCTTCAGTTTTCCAATTTAATTTGAACTCTTAAATATTTAAGAGAGTGCATTTCACCTTCAGAATCGTTTAATAGGGATGTGATTCCCAAATTATAGGAAGCTCGGAAATTAATAATTATTGTACTTGAAAATTTGATATTAACACTCTGTTACCTGGCCATAAACAGCGAATCATGGTATGCTCTACTAATCATCAGCTTGTTTGTGAGATTGAGCTCTTTTGTTGCAGAAACCATTGCCTCTATTATTGCTCTCTCAGAATGCGCTGGTGGATCCTGGTTTATAATTTTGAATTCTGATAGTTTGACCCGTCGCCTTTGAGCTATTTCAATGGCAGATTCGTGAATCTTCTTAATTACGGTGTTTCTACGCTCTTCATCAATATCTCTAGTGTCTGTTATTAGAAAAGAGAAAACTCAAATGAACATAAAATGCAGTCAAAATACACAACCATATCTTCACTTTTTTCATATGGCTTAAACTTTTGAATTATTAAGATTTACAGGAAAACCTCAACCTATTTCCAGATGAGATTTGCTAGGGATGCTGTTGATTGCTCCAGGATGAAGCTCCAAAATACCTAGAAAAGTTTGTTTTTAATCAACTTCAGGTTTCGCAAGGTAGGTAGAAGAAAATGTTTTTTTTTTTTTGCTAGATATAGGATGTTAAAGAATGACATAATACACACTTGGTTATGAAGAATTACCAACGGTACCGACAGTGTCGATAGATCCAGAGCTCAATACATGCCGCTCAACTGCTAGTGCTAGCTCCGCTGCTGCCAGTCCAGCATCATTTCTGCTTACATTTGAAATTTACAGTCTATTACTGTGATCCAATAATAACTTTTTTTTTCATTTAAGAATTATGTCTCTTTAAGGCGAATGACAGTATAGAAAATATAAGCCGAACAAAAACACATGTGAAAACCGAATAATAAGTTTGAGTTCCACTTGTTCGTGATGGAAAAACAGAGGAAATCAACAAGAAAAAGTGGGGCATTTAGTTGTATGAACATTGAACACTGCACAAAGAGAGGCATTAGAGTTTTTGACACTCTACAACTCATATCAAGATCTCTCTACACCCTCAAGCACCACCCCTTGACCTTTTCTGATCAAATTTTTAATAAAATAGCAAACAAAGCGTTCTGTCAAATAAGTTTCCCATAATCATGAAAGGGAGGATGCAAAATGACTTCATCATAGTATTCATTCTATAATGCAATATGATTAAACCCTTTTTAATATTATTCAATACTATGTAATGAACGAAATGATATGCAGAATCAAAGTAAAAAAAAATGATGTAGGCACTACTAGTACTAGTCTGGATAAGAAATATTAATCTCCATATAATTTATCACCTATATGGCATCAGTACAGCACCGGCATGGCCTCCGGTGCCTTCAAACTCCACCTTTATACTAGCAGGTGCTGCAATTGCAGTCACTACTCCTATAGGTATACCTGGATTGTAGATTAATGTCACTCATGAATGTTCAAAATTCCTATAGATATACCTATATTATAAATTATATATTAATTATGACAAAAATCAGAGGATTTAAGGAACCAAAGTTAAAAGGACATACCTTCTTCCTCCAGAATGGGACCCTGCTCTATGTGCAATTCCAGGAAAGCAGAGTAACTTCCTTTCTTTAGAAACACCGTCGATATCTGAGCTGGATCAGTTAAGTAGCCAGCAGAACTAGCAGCATCAATAAATGATATATTCTGACCATCAACAGTTGTCTCCAAAGCTTTAGCAAGTGTATCACTCCCCGCCAACAAACGGCTACCCACCAAAGAAAAAGTGAATGAGCATCAACTAAAGACTGATATTATTAAAAAAAAAAATTTTAAAAATTAAAACCAAAATTTGGGGGGAGGGGGCGAGGAGGAGAAGGAAATAGTAGAAGGTTGTTATTTGTAAATAATCTTCATTTTTGGTGAACAAGATTGATTGGTAATAATCCTCACCTACCCAAGCAGCTGATTCCAAAGCGTGTAGGTTCCTCAGAAGTGAAGAAGATAATTTCCAGCGACCTTTTAGGTCTAAACCCAGACCTGCCAAAATCTAAGTTAGAGGTTTGAAACTTAAAAGAGTTTCTCTTACTAGTATCCTTCCACATACTTCTTTACACTATTGCATGAAACAATTCATATAAGCTACATAAATTTGAACATGAAGCAGTTAATTTTTAATAACTTGACTGAATAAGGACTCAGCTAAAAGCTACTCTTTTGTCCCAGGTAAGCAAGCGAACTTGCAAATTCAAAGACCCTTCAGAACTGTTTCTAAAAGTAGCAAACCTTTTCAAGACATTGACGGCTTCTAAAGCACCTAAAACACCAACAACTCCATCATACTTCCCAGAGAATGGAATTGCATCAACATGAGAGCCTGTTGCAACAGCAGGAAGCTCTGGTTCAGAGCCATCCCTGCATAAAAAGTAAACAAGAAAAGACTCCATCAGACCTGAGAAAATAAGACGTAGGACACAATTGATCTTATGCTTGATAGTACATAAAGACATGGATGGCCGTTGCAGATTTACTCACCATCTACCAAATATGTTACCAACAGCATCCTCTCTAACAGAGAGACCAGAGAGTTCCATTAAGTTTTTAACGAAACTGCAAGCAAAGAAAGAAGTAAGGCCAACGCACATAATGCAACGAATGAATCGCTGTACAGCATCTCATTCTCTTCAGCCTAGATAGTAATCAGGAAGAAAACTGCAGAATTTAACCGTGAGCACAGTTAAAACACATGGCACCCTTGTCGCAGACTGGTTATGGAGAATTTTAAATAGGACGACCGAAAGACCAAGAGAAGAGTAACACCACGCCACTGGGATTTGAAATGGGAATTCAATAATAGTTGTAACGTATAGAATCTTCTAACTAGCTAATAAACACCATGCCAGTTATAGCAGCAGCCAGCAGACAACAATTAATTACCAAGCACACCTTGCTTCTGCATTTGAGAAATTGATCGGAGAAAAGTATACCAATGCTTTCATGAAACTTGATCAGGGTCATATCAGGGCAACCGATAATCATTCTCATTTTTGTACAAGTAAACAAACAAATAATAATACAATGAATTAAACAAGTAATTGAAATGTCCTCCCTATAGTAAATGTAAATTTGGGATTAGAGTCGACAGAGTCCATACCTTCGTGCCAATACATCCTTCTCAGTGTAAAGAATCCTAGTAACCGATGGGGCAGGAGAGTCCGAGAAAGTAGAAAGCTCCTCAATCTAAATGCTCAATTCCACAAAACAAAAAAATAATTTATAACTGATCAAGACCCTCTACGATTGCAATCCATTTACTTCATACCTGTTTCACCAAGTTCTCCGCGTCAACAGACAGAGAAGTAACGGGATTTGAAACGCCAAAGGAGGATGGTTCGTGAACAGGATACCCAGAGAAAGCCTCCATGGTTTTGATCGTTGGGTCCTCATAATTTTCAGCTAAGGCTGAAGGAAAAGAGGAGAAGAAGATGAAATGAAGCAGGAGGGCGAGGAATCGCAGGAGGGGAAGCATCGGAAGAAATTGGTTCGACTGGAAGAGAAGTGATGAACACAGTGGCAGTGATAAATGGGCCCGTGACTCGCTGGTTGGTGCAAATTCGACTCTTTGCTTTTCGTACTCTTTTAAGCTAAATATTAATTTTAAATTCCACCATTAACATTTTAAACTTTTTAGTGTGCTAAAAAAAAGATATGTATAGAGATTTTAAATCACGATGTATATGAAATAATTTAAAATGTTATTTCATTGATATATTTAAAATATGAAAATAATATTGTTAAATTGAATATAGTTTAGCAGTAATTAGCATATATCTTCACCCAAAAAATTCAAAATATAATATATACATATATATATATATTTCTTAAGAAAATTAAATTTTTATAGACGACATTTGATAAGATAATAAATTAATAATTTAACAAAAGTTTCTTTTTTTTTTCACACCAATATGAAATTATTGAATAACATCTATTTCTTTTCAATTCAGAGATTCAAATTTTATATATCAATTTGTCAATTATCACGGAGTCGTTTTGATATTTTTATTTTACTTTTTCATCCTGATTATGTTTTGAAATTTTGTTTTATTTTGCATATTATATAAAGAAAGTTTCTTTCCTTTGGAAAGAAGATGAAGTTATATAAGGATAAGTTATACAAATAAAAAATGAATTAGGGGAACTTATTAAACTTCCTTTAAAATTATTTAAATCTTTATTGAATTATATAGACTTTATTGATTTTTCGTTATTAAAAAAAATATTTTATCATTTAAAATTACACTTTCTCAGGCAAATAGCAAACACTTCCTTTTATGTTTTATTGATAAAATAAAATTTGTTAGAGAGTAAATATATATTTGAATTTTGAAATTGATAATATTGATAAGGTACACGCCATGAGATATACTTCTTATTCAATATAAATAATTTCAGTTACATTATCTGTTATTTCTAAGTGCTTGAAAAGAAGATTTGTTTTGAATATTTCCTTTTGAGCCCTTTTACATACTTTTTCTTTTGTCAACTATGTATTAATAATGG
This sequence comes from Momordica charantia, assembly GCF_001995035.1. The sequence continues at coordinate 1,123,834 of NW_019104533.1, read as the reverse complement.
AAATTAATCTTTTATCAACTTCAATTCATTCTCTTCAATAGTATAGATTTGCATATACGAGTCTTGATGGTTCGGGGTAAGTAATCTTTCTGAATAGGAATTTAAAATATAAAAAAAATTTATCTTTTTTCAACTGAGTTGATTGTCTTTCTTACAATATATTCTAAATTTTAATAATAACAAAATTGTTGTTTAATTATTTGTCCCCGTCACAGTTGAAATCTTGTGTAACAAAACATTCATTCTTCATCAATTATTCCATTAACACAATGATTCTCCTTCTCGATAGTCTTTTCAACTAGTTTTCTTCGCACCCTTACCAACTTCGACGCCAAGAGCTCCGTCCTAGGGCACCCATGTCCCCTCCCCAACTCAAAAGACATCAAAAAAAAATTTTATATTAAACTCACTCGAATATTGAAACTTGAGATCTCTAATTTAGTAGGTCTAAGAAACCTAAAAAGAGTTTGGGCTTTCAACCAATTACAAATAGTTCACATTTTTTTTAGATAATTTTCAAATTCTTATTTAACCTTTTAAAATTCTAAAATTTATTTTTAATGCATTAAAAATTATCAATTAGGTCTTTTAAAAAAGATTGAATTTTATTAATAAAATGTGATATATTGTTAAATTATGGTTTTTATTGGGCATGCAACTCTACATTCCACCCAATAAAATATTGATTTTGTTAATTAGTGGGTCGAATTTTAAAAATGAATTAGTCCAATTTAAAATTAGAATGAGATGTTAACGTGTTGAGATATGTTAATTAAATAATTATTTAACCATTATTATACTTTTTCTTAATAAACTTGTTAACACAAAAAAGACAATATAATATGAGAATTTGAAATACATTAAAGGTAATTTTTTTTAAAGATTAAAAATTAAATCGAGAGACTATGGGGTGTATATTTTGCCTTTATGTTTTCTCATTTTGTTTTTTTTGGAAAGAGAGAATTAAAATAAAAAGGACCCACAGCCATTCATAATCTCCCACGTGGGTTTAGCATTTATGGATACTGTGTATCACATAGAGGCTACGATCATTCAATGGGAACCTTGACCGGAAAACTGTCAATTGAGTCGAGCCACGGGTTGACTCGGTCGCACTCGGTCGCCGGAATATTCCTCAGCGCCTTCCAAACGGCGCTGTTACACTTGAAACCGGCTCCGAACGCCACCTGCCAGATCCGGTGGCCTTTCGAGACTCGATTCTTTGCTTCTGTATAAGCTAATTCGTACCACAGCGAGCTGCTCGATGTGTTTCCGAATCGGTACAGAGTCATCCTCGACGGTTCCATGTGGCACTCACTGAGTTGCAGGTTCTTCTGCAGCGCGTCCAGTACCGCTCTTCCGCCAGCGTGGATGCAGAAATGCTCGAAAGCGAGCTTAAAGTCAGGTACGTAGGGGTTCACATTCGCTTTCAGCACTTTCTTTTTCACCATAGAAACGAAGAACGCGAATTGCTCTGAAAATGGCAGTACCAATGGACCTAGAGTCGTAATGTTGGTCTTCAATGTCTCACTTGCGACCGCCATTAATTCGCGCGCGAGTGAGACTCCGATTTTTCCATTATCGTCCTCTCTCTGATACACGCAATTATAGCTCTTATCGTCGGCCCCTTTGTGAGTCCGAATCGTGTGAACCAACTCGTACTTCGACCGGACTCGATCGCCGGGCTTGTTCGACAACAGCACGGCGGCTCCTCCCATCCGAAACAGACAATTGCTGACCAACATCGAACGATCGTTGCCAAAGTACCAATTTAGGGTTATAGTTTCGGTGCTCAGAACGACTGCGTACGTGTTAGGGTTTGCATTGAGAAGGTCCTTAGCGAGCGCAATGGAGATCAGACCCGCGCTGCAGCCCATACCACTAAGATTGTAGCTCTTAATGTCGGTTCGAAGCTTGTAGTGGTTCACTATCATGGCGGATAGCGATGGTATGGGATTGAATAAGCTACAGTTGACGATTAAGATTCCTATTTCATTGGGGTTCAAGCCGGTTTTCTCGAACAGAGCATCGAGTGCGCCGAACATTACAGTCTGCGCTTCGAAGCGAGATTCGTCAAGACACAAATTCGGCGGCTGAGAAGCAATTCCTCTGGATAAGTAGGTTTCGTCGCCAAGACCGGCTCGCTTTGCTACTTTCGTCATAAACGGAATGGCCTCCTCTTTAAAGGCACCGCTCTCTGCGCTCATCTCGATGAAGCTGTCCACCGTTACCTTCCTCGCATCCTCCGGTTTGTAACAGGCAAACTCCACCAAATAAATCGGTGTGGATCGCTTGGACCAGTAGAGGCCGAGGAGAAATATCGACAGTAAACCGGAAATGGCCGTAGTTGCATCAATCCCATAGAACTGAAATCTTGTGGCCGGCAGTAAGTCAGACACCCGGAAGAGTTTGAAACCGGAAAGCTTGGAAATGAAAAGAGGCAAGATAACGAGCAACATAAGAGTAGTGGCAGAGTTGGATGAGTACCCATATCCTAATCTGACATATTTGAGCTTAACTGACTGTAAAAAGTCCGGCAAGCCTCGCCGGATTCTGATGAGGATGGAGGAGGAGTCCTTAAGCTCTACTTCTGCCGTTAATCCCTCGGTATCCATCTCAATTCTCTCCATATATTATAATCTTTTGCTAACTTCTCTCTGCAATCTTTGTGCAGCTCCCTCTCAAGTCTCACAGTTCTGGTTGAGTTCTTGAAGAACAATCTGTCCCAGCTTATATAACCGCAAGAAGAAGGCGACCCAGAGAAGAAGAGGGATATAGGCAGAAATTAATGAAGGTAAATGACTTGCACACTTACAATAGAGGGGTAGAGAGTCAGAGAGGGTTTGGCACTTGGCAGCAGGCCAAGCAAGGATAGATATAATGAATAGAGAAGAATTAAAAGCAAGGAGGGGTGTCCTCTAAAATAAATGGGAGTATTTCCAAGAATGGTGAGATAGCTCAACAACCACACATCTCTGCAAGTAAGTTGGACAGAAAGAGCTTTCTAATCAAAAACTTAATTAATGTAGAAATCTTTTTTCAATTGTAGTGGTTTTGAGATTGGTAGTTAGAAATTTATTTGCAATTTTCTTCTTAAATGACCTTTCTCCTCACTCTTCTAGTTAGCTATGATTATTAAGATCTGAATCAGTTCCATCTAGCTTCTTTTTTTCTCTCTCTCTGCAGATGAATTGATCATTTATGTTCGTGCCTAAACTTTTCCTCCAAAAAGGTACTCCTATCACTTTCTTGTTAGCTTCTTTGAAAATGAAAGAAGGTAGGAGAAAAGTTCTTAGTTGTTTTGGAAGGATACCATTAGTTGATGTCACTGTTATCATACGACTGCTGTGTGTCCCAAAGAAGCTGATTAGAGGAACCATTTTCTTGCATATTTTCATCTTTCAATCTACTTTAGCTGGTCGTGCCATTTTCTAAGAGTCCGTTTTGATAACCATTTTGTAAATAAAAGTTAAGAGTAGATTTGTTTACGTTTCTCATTCCCTTTCATATTTTTATTTTGTTCATTTTCTTTCATTGTCATAGATCCAATTTCCTCTATGCTAAGATAGACACTCTTATCTAATTTCATTTTGTTTTCCTAAACTACCCTCAATTGAATTTCCTCTAATTTCTCTTTTAGACCATGTACTATACTTTCTATATGCTTCCATTTTCCCTTGATGACTTGTCCAGCTCATCTCTATGCTCGGATTTCTTTTATTTTTTCCTTAAACTTCTAGGCTCCCTTCTTCCTCCCTCCCTTAATTATGCTAAATTTTTAGTTCTTTCATGTTAAATAATGGTCCAATAAATATTTTACCTAATGTACTAAATAAATCTTAATCAATGACTATGTTTAATATTAGTTATTGTTAGTTAATAACAATCATTCTAATCTATCTATTAAAAGTAATGACTAACCACATTCGCCTAATCTGATTATAATGAGGTAATTATTGTTTGGAAATAAATGTGAATTCTTTCTCTTGTCAGGTGTGCCAAATTAAGTTTGAGAAGCATTTGAAGAGAATAGGCTTAGAGAGTGCACTCTCGAATTGCTGTTGGGAAATATACAAGAATAGGTTGAGTTCTATGATCACTAAGACCTAAAGGTATCATATTAATGGCTTTTAATAGAATTAATTTGTCTAATCAACTCAATTGGCTCAAGGTGAATATGTATGCAACTATTTGATTACCTTAAAACAGAACAGCACAACTTTTCGGAATCGCAGAGGAGAAGTGATGGGTACCATACTCGAGGGATATTTATGTGGACCTGTTTGGTAATATTTTTGTATTTTGTTTATAGTTTTATTGAGAAGTTTAAGCATTTGACAACTATTTATGTTTCTTGTTTTTTATTTTTTTAGAAACATTCTCAAGATTGTATAAAAATTTTGAAAACCAAAAAAATAAGGGTTTGTTTGATAACGTTTTTGTTTTTTGTTTCTCGTTTTTAAATTTCTTAAGAAATCTAAGCAGCTAATTATATCTCTTGTTTCTCATTTTTTTTTAACATTCTCAAAATCATATAGAAATTTTAGAAACAACAGGAAAAAAATTTTTCTTTTTGTTTTTATTTCTAATTTATTCCAAAACATAAATCAAAAGATTGTTTCACTATGACCCAAGGTCTTGCAATTCATTTTTCCTTATTAAAATTGAAGAAACAGAAACAAGAAACATGAAACATGATTGTTACCAAACAGACTCTAAGTTTTTTTGTTTCTTGTTCCCGTTTCCAATAAAATCAAGTTTTCTTCTTTTTTTCAATAGAAAATATGAGAACAATTTCGAGTTTCCATCTAGAGTTCGTGAGTTTCGCAGTCAAAGTTTGAATAATTGCACTCTAAGAGTAGTAATAGAACGGGTAAAGTAGAATGCTTTATTAAGCTATCTCTTAGCAAATGTGACATTATCATAGGTTCTCCAAAAGAGTCTTTGGAGCTAAATATGATCATCGATGATTATGATTTTGCTCCAAGAACTCTATAAATATGTTTCCCTCCTAATCTAAACTCTTTAAGTTGGATTTTTTTTTTTTTTTTTTGTCAACTAAAGGCTTTTATGACCATTAGAAAAAATTATCATAAAGATAAATTAGCTACGTTTCCAGCTTAACTTTCTTTTGGGGAAAATGCAATGCATTCGGAATTATATAAGACCAACTCTAAAAGAATAGACAATTTATTTAATGTAGTCACATCGCAGCCACTCTTTCTTGACTCTTGTATCAACAGTTAAACCATAATTTTTAGTTTTTCTCTCCTGCATCCAACAATTTAAAATTGTCGAAAAAAATATCATGAGCTTATTCAATTATTCTTCTAATCAATTTTTCTAGTACTTTTATTATGAAATATTGTTATTTCTCTGGTTGATGTTTTCATATTATGAAATATTATAAATTTTTTTATGAGGAACATGTCAAATCAACATTTCATACAAAGATAGAATAAAAGTATAATTTATAGTTTAAGAATATGATAAGATTGTCAACATGAGTATAGTTAAGTAGTAATTGATATGTACTCATTTCTTCAAGGTCGAAGGTTCGATCCCCCCACATTCCCAAATTATTGTACTAAAAAAACATGATGAGATTAAATAGACACTTTAGCAACTAAAATTTATAATTTAATCTATAATCTACGAGCTTCATAGAGATTTTAATTTCAAATCCCTCAAATGATATATCCTTCCCATTTTCTTAAAAATAGTCCTTGTGTTAAGCTTTATGAATCAAATTAATACTTCAAAACTAAAAAATTCCTAATGAGAGATGCAAAAGTTTCTGCAGATAAATTACTTGGAGAGTTTTTTTTTTTTTTTGACTTTTACTTGGAGAGATTTAAAAGCCTAATGAAAGTATAATTTTCAATATCACAGTACAATATTAGTTTGCTGGAGAGAAAAGATACTCTGCCTCAGCTTCACTAGTTTGATCTCCATTCTTGATAGCTACGGACATAGGGCAGAGAAGAAGTTTTGTCATGTCATCTATTTTTGTGTTTCTATACGAGTTTTGTGGTAAAACTCAACAGTAGATCAAAGTAAAAGCACTCTTAGATGCAAACAATTCACTTCTCTCATTTCAGAAACTGATATTATTTGTACAATTACTCTGTATATAATGAGTTCTGAGAGATGAGAAAAAAAAAAGGTAGACTTCTTATGCTTCTATAATTCATACACCACGTTTCGATGTTGTTTCGACGTGTGTGACTGACAACAGAAATCGACCCATTGAGGATATGTTGCCATCGGCTTCGTAACAGCAAGAGGAGAGGGAGAGAGAGAGAGATTAGCTCCCTTCAACAGTATTTTCATCAGTTCTCCACATTATGTCTTTTAGTCCCGAAGAGAAAGTTTTGTAGAACTGTCATATGGAAATGCAAAAGAAGTTTAGTATATAGCATTGTACAATTTAGCTATGAAATGATGAATTTACTTTGCAATTTTGAATACGAATACTGATGACATGCCTTGTGGAACTCAAGCGTGTCGCCACCAGTTTTCCGAAGCTCGACCATATGCAAGGAAGGAGCCACCTCAAACACCTGGAGTTGAAAGGGCAAACATATTTTGCATAATGCGTGGAAAGAAAGCCATATAACTTCAAATAAAGCTATTTGTGGGGAATTTGTGCCAACCAAGAAAACAGTTTCATGCCTTTGGTTCTAAATTTCCAATCACTAAATTGAGCCTGATGATGATGAGGGCAACTTATGTTAATTCAGAATTAAGACTCTCTAGAAGCTCTGTCCTTTTGCATTGTCTTGAAACGAGCTCGATACACCAGATAATGAAACTAGTTAATAATGTTCACCATTAATAATATTTTCCCCTACCTCAGTAGCTATGGAGAGTTGTCCTTTCCTCCCAGTCTTGTCACCTTGCAACTTCATCTGCAGTGGTATCGCACCTCATTACAAGAGTTCCAAAAAAACTCATCTCAGAAACATAGGTATCTTACACCTTCAGTCAATTTTGGGTTACCTTATAGTCCCGCTTCCGAACATTGAAGCCCAAAGGTTTTGCAGTCTCTTCAATCTTCGACATGATCTCGTTTGCAGGGCTTTGTGAAGTAAAACGAGTTTCTCTCTTTGCATCAGCCTATAGATAAATTTTTTCAGTCAAGAGAATTGATAACCACTAAGGAATTAGTCATCCAACCAATCCCCCTAAAGAAACGGGATATGGACAGCTATATTATTGCAAAACTATCATTTCGTTAGGAGGCTGTGTCTTATAAGTTTTAACTAATTTAACATGCTTCAATCAACTGAATCCACCTGTCTTTGTTCTTTCAACCGGGAGTTGGAGGTTTACTCCCCAATACCTGGAGGCATCTACGCCCGCTTCAAGGCCCAGACCCAGGAGATATAAGAGTTTTTAGTATTAAGCTCATCTAAAGGTTCGGACTTGAGACCCTTAAGTTGGTATGACAGTCCTTACCAATAAGGCCGCCCTTAGGGCTCTGAATCTACTCGTCATTGTAACATCAAAGTTCAAAGTCGAACATGAATCTTTCTTCTACTACTTAAAAATTTCAATTGCAGTTTTGCATTGCCATTAATACATGTATCACCAATTAACTTGCTACACAGAAAAATTATGATATAAGTACCTTCTGCTTCTCAAATAAATTTTCGAGACTGAACCCCGGTGACCTAGAGATAAGCTCAAAAGCATTCATGGACACTGGCTTTTCTTTTCTTTCTGTTATAAGGTTTTCCTGAGTAAACAATTAAAAGAAAAAGAGAAGTTAAAGAAACAACTTTTGAGGGAACTTTAGTCTTTAATAGGATTGAATCAAGTGTGTGTGTGAGGAAGAAAGCAACCCAAAAGAAGAGATTCAAGAAAAGTTGTGTGTTATGAATGCCAGTAATGAAGACATTAACTCTTATTTACACCAAATTAACCTTTGGCTCAAAGCAATTAGTTTGGTTATAAAATTCTCACCCTCGAGCTGCTAAATGCGGCATCAACATCATCGAGAGTTATATCCTCTTCCACTTCAAAATGAGCAGGTGTGAAGCCCTTTTTGAACCATTCATTTTCTTGAATTTCAGCTATTGTTATTCGCTGCAGTGTAATGAAAAGAAAAGGAGGATTATATAAAAGTAACAGTTGACACATTCGAGGCTACAAAATTACAACTCTTCGATATACCGAAATATGTGAGGGATCATTTCCTATCTAACCAAGCATTCAGAAATATCACTATATGGGACCAGTGGCATACACTTTATGGAAGATCACACCAAAAGAGGGAGTAAATTAAAACAGGAGTCATAAACTTACTGTAAGAGGGTTTGGATCAAGAATGCGACGAACTAACTTTTTAGCACCATTTGAGAACCATGGTGGAAAGCTGAAATCGGCCTTGGAAATCTGTTATTCATATGAAATATACTCTGAGAATACTCCTCTCCGTTTAGTAGGAAAAACAAAAAAATAAAATAAAATAAAAAATAAAAACTAACTTTTCTATACAAAGACATTAGATTTGGCTCATCGAAAGGCAAGAAGCCAGCCATTAGAACGAAGAGAATGACCCCGCAAGACCAAATATCTGATGATGTACCATCATAACCTTTGTCCTTGAACACCTGATATAGTTTTTCATAACCAGAGGCAACAACTTAGTACACTTATGGATGAAATATAACTCACATTCTTCACTCAGATATAAAAATAGAAAAATCATCCCAACCGAAATAGAAGTACGAACAAGTATATATACCTCGGGAGCTACATAGTTTGGGGTTCCACAGGCAGTGTGAAGCAGGCCATCCGCCTGCAATAATTGTGTCAGTGATATCTCTCTTGACATTATAGGAAACAGAATATTTCTCGACTGAAATCTGATACCAAAAAAACCAGTAATCCCATTCTATGTTTGAGGCATCTAATGTATGCTACAACGTATTTTGATAAAGAAAATTCAATGGAAGCATCTTCGAACATGCCCTTACTAACAATTTGGAATCCGTTATTTTCAAAAAAATTTCACCCACAAGATAAGAAACTAAAGTGAAAATGAAGAAAGAGACATAAGCAACTGGGAAACAACAGCGCTGAAGAAAGAAAACACTTGTCCAAAGCAATCTTGATAGAATGTCTGGCAAAATATGAGTAATACTCACTCGTACTTGCTGCGGAAATGCACTCAATCCAAAATCTGATACTTTAAGAACATCGTGTGAGTCCAGAAGAAGATTTTCAGGCTGCAAAAGTAGACAGAGTAGTAAACTAAGGTCCACTAATCTAATTGCAAACACTAAGTTAGGTTTCAAGAAAGATCAGAATATCATCTAAAACCTTCAGATCTCGATGGTACACGCCTCTACTATGGCAGTAATCTACAGCATTAATAAGTTGCTGGAAATATCTCCTAGCTTCATCCTCTTTAAGCCTTCCCTTTGCAGCCTATAAATCGAAATTATCCAAGAAATATATAAATGTACAGGCAATAATAATGGCTGCTAATACAGAAACTCTTACAAATAAATTTAGGTAAGAAACAATAGAGAACATCCAAGTACAATGTGAAATACAAATATGAATATGAATCTCATCATCGATGCCTTACTATTTTGTCAAAGAGCTCGCCTCCATCCACAAACTCCAGGACAATGTAGATTTTCGATTTGCTTGCCATAACCTATCAATAAGAACAGGAGAATTCAGACACAAACATACAAAAAGTATCTTACTTTCTTTTCACTTTTTTGACTATAATATTGAAAACAATGTACTAAGAAAAGTATGTCTTTCAACTATAAACTAGCATATCAGTTTTTCACAAGAATCTTTACTTCTTTTTTTCCTCTTCTGTGGACAAATAAGGGGAAAAGAAATCTACTATTTATCTTGAGATATAATAATGATGGCATCTTGTTTCTGATGCACCATTTTACAATGTAAACAATCTGTAAGCAGCACAATGTTCAATCGCACATGTAAAACCTGTTAATCCTGTGAAATTATATGGCCTATTTACTACGCTCGGAACTTCAAATCAATGAAGTTTGCAAAGACAACATTACTAATTTAAGTCTAACAAAATACTAAAACATAACTTCTTAAGTAATTAAGAAAAATACTTAGTGAAGAAAACGTATATATCTATAAGGGGCTCCTCTAAGAATATGGAAAGAACAGGGCAAAAGTCACACAAAACCACAACAGCTATGGAAATAAAGTAAGGGAAAAAAATAAAAAAGAAAAAAAGAAAAAGAAAAAGAATATCGAAGTCGTATTTAATGGCAACAACCCAAGCTAGAACAAGAGAAGCTAAGCGACATGTAAACAGAAATACTGCATCATAATACAACCAAACGTTCGAATTAAATGTTAATTCCATGAACCCACTCAAATTGGTTTTATCCTAAATTCAATCTCTTTGTAGAGCAATAAACTCTCATCATAAAGATTAAACTACTACCAATCTCATACATTGACTTCGAAATTGAACTAATCTCACACATTTCACATAAAACTACAAACATGAGCGTAACTTAATGGCTAAGGCATCAACAATAACCTTAATCCAACATGAGCATTGCTCAATGGTTTTAACCCTCACCCCACAATTGTTCATGCTCCACATACAGAGCAGTCGCAATTGATCAATAAATGCCTTTTCACGAGAAAGAAGTCCATACTACTAATTTCACAATCGCTCAAGCGTAACAACCTTCCATACCAAATTAGTAGCAACCAACTCGCCAATTAGTTTCATTTAGAAGTGAAATAAAGCCTTTTAAATCAAGTACGTGAACCCGTAATCTTTACAAGAAAACAAACAATGTCCAACATAACAAGGAAACAAAATCAGGGTAAATCGATCACGGTACCTCGTAAATCTTAACAACGTTCGGATGCTTTATCAGTTTCAAAGTCGATATCTCTCTTTTAATCTGCCAACGCCAACACCAACGCCATCGCCATCATCAATAAACAATCAAGCTCGTGGATCCGGACAACCGACGAATAACAAAACAAGAACAACCCCACGAAACAAAAAGACCATTTTACCTGTTCGACCATCTTGTGGCGAAGAACTTTTTCACGGTCGAGAATCTTGATGGCGACATAATCACCGGTCTCAACGTTCTTCGCGAATTTGACCTTTGCAAAAGTGCCCTCGCCGAGGGTTTTACCGAGCTCGTACTTCCCAACCCGAGTCCGCGTCGCCGGAGTTTTCACGTTCATTCTCCACCCCCCGTCGGCGAAAAGGAATATAAAGAATTGGGAAACTAAATTAACGATGTTAAATCGGCAATGCTCCAAAAACAAATTGGTCGTTTGGAACTGATTCAGGAAATACAAACAAAAAAAAGGTGGAATCGGAGGAATTGGGGAAAAAGACGCGCGAAGGAGGCCCAATTGGATAAGGTGGGACCGTCGTTTCGGAACGAAAGAATGTTCCGTGGCCGATCTTCTCTCTTCCACATCTTTTCGTTGCATTTGTTTATTTGTAATCATTCAAAAATGGATCTTCTCTTCTATTGTATTAATATTAATTTAACCATATTCCAAAAATGCATGCTTTCAATTCAACGCATGCTCAATTCTAATAATACATTATTTATCACAAATATTATATTTTACAATACCATTATTCTCACTGGCTGGAATTTTAACCTTAAAAATGTATTAATTAGTTGAATTATAATTTTTGGATAAATTTAATTTGTGATGTTCTTTCGAGATTGAACTCACAACCTCTTAGTTGCTCACTTTGTCCAATTTAATTCGTATGTTGGAGAGGGAATTCAAACTTACAACGTCTTGGTTGGAGGTATATGTCATTTACTGAGCTATGCTCGCTTTGACAATTTAATTCGTAATATTAAACTTGATTTTGTATTAATTTATATATTGTAAGAAACAATCTCGGGACTTTTTAGCTCATCTAGTTGATGATATTTATTTATAGTTATAATAAATTTTGGCTTACATGAACGTAACTCAACGTAATTGACATATACTTCTTCTCTTGAGATTGGAGGCTCGATCTCTCATATCTCTAAATTATTGTACTAAAAAATTTGTTGTAATTTGTGATCAGTCAAAATCTATTGCTCAACATTTATGCTGACAGTTTTATTAAATAAAGATATGATACAATAATACCCTTTTAAATATTTCATTAGTATATCGTTACCTATGTGTAATTTTATTAAATTTAAAAAACAATCTTGCTCCACCCAACGCTATGTCAGCCGCGAACTATATGCCTTAAATATATGTCCATGTGTCCATATAGTATATAAAATCATGCCATCTATATATACTAAATTAATGGAAAAGTAATGATTAACGATTTAAATGATTGGTTTTTTATAAGTTCACGAATCAAAATAAAATAAACTTAAAATTTTATATCAAAAATGAATTTAAAACCTTATAATAGAAGATATGGATAGTCTCGCAACCGTTAAGAGTGATAAAAACACTTAATATATATAATATTATAAACAAGGTAAACATATTACATTTCTATTATTGATGCGAGATATTTTGGAAAATTTTAATGGATGGCAGATTGTCATATTTGGAAATATAGTAATAAGATTATGATTTTGCAAATATTATATTTTCTAAAAGTATAATACGTGTCTATTTAGATATTTCTATATACTTTTATTTTTGAGATAATATCTTGGTAGGCCTGTTTTAGAAACTTGTCTAAATCTCTATAAATTTACACTTTTAGATTTCTGCAGGTAAGATTTTAATTTAATTCCGTATTTACTCCTATTTATTGCATTTTCATTTATTAATGAATTTGAATTTTTTAAATATTAAATTGTTATTTCCATAAATTAAAATCACAATCATTTAATAAATGTGGGCCCCGTAGATATTATCTCAATTCAAATTCCTTAATTCTCTCCTCCAAATCCCTCAAATAAGATTTATTCCATTTTTTTGTTTCTCGTTTTTTTTTCTTATTCCTTCACCGCCCAGGGATTTTCTTCTTCGTTCATTTTTTTTCTTCCATTTTTTCTTCTTCGCTACGATGCTACGAACAGTTTCCCTTCGATTTCTGCTATGGTCCACGGTGCTACAATGTTTCAAAATGGTAATTTAAATTTTCTGCACTACTCTCACATTCGAACTTGTTCAAAAAAAAAAATCAATATGCTGTTTGCACGCCACTGCCAAGAGAAACAATCCTAGTTCAAGGCCAAAAAAGTTCTATAAGACATGATATAAAATATAACATATTGAATATATAATATATCCGATATAACATAGACTACACATCATGAGATATAAAATTTATCCATTTGTATTGATGTAAATCCTTAACGGTATATATCCAATAGATTTTTAACTTTAAATCACCATYCGTATATATCGAGATACATAAATCTTGATATATAATATATATCCTTATCTAAACACTATATATCCCCACACATACGTTACTCAGAACAAACGAATAATATAGAAAAATATATTCGTATATATTCGTATATACCAATGTAATACCGAAGTTCCTATGTAAAATTCAGATATATTATATATCCTAATACATTTTCCATGGAAATTGTTCCTTCGGTATCACTATATTATATATACTCAAATATACACTATTATAAAGGATAATAGCATATAGGAATAGATAATGGAAACAGAGAGCAAAGCAACATATTCTGTCAAAAAAAGAAACCTAAATTGAGCATATACAATAAGAAATATATACCTCGATTCTGTGCAAAATTGAAACGATGTTGACCTATAAATGCGACGGAGGCCGTCGGAGATGAGAAGCTTGGGTACGTAGCTGGTGACGGAGACGTAGCCGGTGACAAAAAAAAAGGAAGATGTTGCCCTATAAATGCGACGGAGACGTAGCCGGTGTCGAGTTGCCCTATAAATGCGACGTAAGCCGCCGAAGATAACGTTGATGAGAACCTTGAAGATGAGAAGTCTTCTGAAGCAACCGGCGGAAATGATGGAGATGACGGGCAAGTCTTCTGATGGTTGGGTTTCAGTCGAAGTGGTGAAGATGTAGATGAAAAGGTTATGAAAATTTGTTTTCTAAAAACAGTGGGTTACGAAATTGTGGATTCTAAAAATCTGAATTAGCTTAATTTTAGGGATTTGGTATATTTTAATAAGTATTTACCAATTTCATATATTATTAATAATTTAATATTGAGATGGATATATTATAATTTCTATTATGAGTACATCAATTTTGGAATTATGTTAGACAAAAATGTAAATTCTTTAACTTTCAATCCTTTTATGTAATTAGGTCTCCTAAATAGACTATGTATGTACTAATCCCTTTATTTTTCCCTCTCGTGTATCACTCATTTACATCTATCAACTATATAATTGATATATTCTAACAATATTGATAAATGTTTATCAACGATATAGTCCATCAGATGTCTATTTAATGATATAAACGTCTACCTTCAATATATAATCTATCAATATCGGAAAAACTTGTTGGTGCTCATAGGAAGAATATGGTTGAAGAATCAAATCAATTTTTTTTTTTTTTTGGTTTGCTTTGTTTGTTTCTCTAAAAAGAAGAAGAAGTTGACTTTTTTGTTTGTTTATGATATTTCGGAAGAAACGTTCAGTGGAGTGGCTATATGCAGTTGGGTCCTTTCTGTAGTTTACAGCCAAAGTTGAATATTCCATTAAATATAAGCTGAACCCACATCACATATCACATATTCAATTGGATATCTCAAACCAGAAAACATGGTTCCAATATTGCAAATGGAAGTAGTTTTGCATAGGCTTGTAATTATAAATCAGTAGGCTTTATTAGAAAGACCAAAAACCACTAACAAAACAGCTCACATATTTGGATTAAACTTGTAGACGTAGGATTCCGACAGGGTGACACGTCATGGGATGACTGGCAACCTATGAATAGAAACTTGCTATGGATAGAAACTTGCACCGATGTGGTGCTCAACCATATACTCTGAAGCTTAGAACTTAGTCTAAACTGACGTCGAGCTAAGATTAAGTTGAATGTAAAGAGATTGCATACCTTTAAAAAGGTAGGACTCTGTCTTTTATAGGGGACTATTAGAAAACTTGATAATATAACTGCAGTCGTCGTTCCTGTATCTGTCATTTAGTGGATCTATTGTTAACATAGCAATTGACTTTATGCAAACTTACCCAAGTTGCAATCAAGCTAAGGCCCAAGCAACACACGTGTCACAATGGGAGAGAGCCACGTGTTTGGTTTTACCCCAACAAAGCTTATAATACATCAAGTATTAACCTACACTTTGAGTCCAAGATGATCTCAAATTTGAGGAGAGAGTTGTTTACAAATCGAAGGGCTTAGCGCATTGGTGGGCGTGGCATATATATTATATCATAAAAGGCAATGAAAATCTAACCCCAGATAGCTACGTCAAATTTCTGATTGCTAATTTCAAACCTTGATAAAATCCCACGCTTTCTCTCAGGCCTACAAAACTTGCCAATTCCTAATCCCTCTGCAGTAATCTCTCTCTGTTTTTTCCTTTTTTTTTTTTTGGTTGCTTCAGCCATATCCAGTTCTTGCAGAAGCAGGAGGTGGGTTCGGAAATGGAGTCAGGAACGAAGGAAGAAGATGAGAGAGAAGCTGGGAAGATGAAGAAGAAGAGTTGTTACAAGCAGGTGGGATGTTGGGTTTCAATGGCGGTGGCAAGCATGGTGGGAGGGCTTGTTTTTGGGTGGTGGGAGATTCAGTTTCATGGAGAAAACAGGCAACTGTGGATGGTACCTTTTAGTCTTGTTTTGATGATTGCTCCCATCTTTGTAATGATGTCTGTTTTCATCTCTAGTTTCTGCACTGCTTCCATGGATCACAGCACTGCTTCTGCTACTTTGGGCAGCTCCACCATCACACCATGTCAGCCATCAGCCTGTTGAAACTTCAAAATTTTGAAATTAGATGATGATGATGATCAACAATGGAAACTCTAAATCTGACCTTGATGGTAAGCTTAGTGTTCAACGACACCTATTCATATCTCTATAATGATAGAATCTTATCTTCTTAATTTGTGCTTAAAACTTACATGTATTTGCTTTTGCATCTACTTAAATGATCCCAAACTAATAAAAAATATATCGTTCTTGTTCGAAAATTTGAAATCTTTCAACTTTTAGAAGACGAAAATTAAATATGAAATAAATAAATAAATAACGATCCTTGGCTGTTAGGAATGACAAAGCATGATTGCATATGGACTAGAATCTAGAAAAAAGGCCAAAATTTTTTGCTGAAATTTGATTCAAGTAGTAATATTATATATATATAACATGACCAACCCTAACCCAGTTGTGGTATTCACAATATTATTTGAATAACCATTGTTTGTATTTTATTTGTATAATAAAGGAGTTGTCATAAGTTTTATCCCACGCCTGCAAAAAGAGACGGTCTTGTCTTCATGTGGTTAAGGTTTTTGTTTGCTTGAGTTTAATTGGGTGTTTCAAAGGGGGATTTTGCTGGAAAGTAGGGCAGTTTTTTTCTTCTAAAAATTAGTAAAAACAAACCGATTTTTTTTAACTTATTTAAGAAACCATGGTTTTCTGAGTTGGAATGAAACGCGTTTATGATGAAGATGCATCTGACAGAGTTGACTAACATAAGTGAAAATAAAAACCAGGTTGAATTACAAGTTTAGTCTATAAATTTTAAAAAATATTTAATAATCTATAAATTTTCAATTTTGTGTCTAATAGATTCGTTAATTTAAAATATGTGAATGGATTAAGGATCTATAAAACATAAAATTGAGAGTCAAGAACTTAATTAGATACTTTTAAAGTTGAAAGACCTATTATAAACAAACTTGACAAAACTTAAAATTTAACCTTAAAAAAACAATCCCACCTTCCAAAATAGAAAGAAAATCTCATCCATCACCCACAATTTAATACAAAATTTTAAAATGAACACAGTGTAACTGAATATATAGAGAAAAAAAAAACCAAAAAGTTGCCTGATAACCTTAATTATCTCACCAACCTGAACATAACTCAATTATTAAGATATTATACATTTATCCTAAAGATCAAAGGTTCAAATCAGGTCAACATGAATATAGCTTCAGTAATTGGCTTTTATTCAAAGGCTCAAATCCCCATACCCCACATCAGCTTAAAAAAAACAAAAAACCTTGCTACTTGCTTATGGATGGAGAACAGTAAACCTATGAACAGAAGCTGAAATTGAGCTGCATGAGAAGAAAAAACAATGAAAGAGTTAATGAAATGAAGAAACAGAGAGGTGTAGCCGGTGGGTGGCATGGCACGACAAAGGCAATAAATCAATGAAACTCTACCCCAGATACAAGCTACGCCAATTACTGATCGCTGCCAATTAATGCCGATCCTACACTTATATTTATATTCCTTTAATCGACAAAACCAACTTTGATCAGCCACGCGTGACGTTCTACTCAATGCGACTTTCTTATTTTACTTGCAAATCTCTCTCACTTTCTCTCTCTTTCTAACATCCTCAAGCACAGCACAGCACTGCACAGGCCTTTTCCATTAAAGCTAGCTAAGATTATTGGGGTTTCTCTCGTAATCCGTCTTCTTCTTCCAATGGATCATTTGTGAGTTTTCTTCTTCCTTTTCTTTGTCCCACACAAGAGAAATGCAGGCGGGAGCAGAAACTGAACCTAAGGAAGAAGGAGAGAGGAAGAGGAAGAAGAACACAGAGCCCAAGGCGGTGTGGGCATGTCTGGTTTTAGTTTTGGCAAGTGTCTCGGGGGGGTTTTTGATGGTTTGGTGGGCGGTTCGGTTCCATGGATCACAGAACCAACAGTGGATGGTACCTGTCAGCCTTGTTCTGATGATCGCCCCCATCTTCATTTTGATCTCTCTTTTCATCTCTGGTTTCTGCAGTTCCATGGACAGAAGTTCCTCCTTGGTTTCATCCTTGGATCATGGTCAATCACCTGAAATTAGATGATGACCAAGATTTACTCTTTTTTTGTTTTGTTTGTTTTTTGGGGTTAATGGGGATATTGGGGCTCCACCTCCATCTATTTCTAGGCAGACCTGTCTGCTCTAAGGCCAGTTCTATTAGGTTTCAAGGGGACCCACCCACCCTAGATTTGTCATTTGACCCAGATTTACATGTTACAAAACTATATAACGAGCAATTCTACTTCTATATGTAAATAAGCTATTGCCATCACTGGTATACAATTTTTCTTGTTCAGTGTAAAATCATAATTGGTTCATAAAATAAATTTGACTTCCCAAAACATGAATATCAGTTCATGCAATGCGCTTTTCATGTTTCTGCAGAATTACTAGAAAAGAGAAAAAAGAAAAAAGAGAGACTTCATGAGAATATTAAAGGCTCCTATAGGCGAAAAATGAACAGTTCTACTCGGTGCAAAACAACCTAAAAATGAGTACAGCTTAACTTCTGGGAACTACGAGCTGTTTTCTACATTTCATTCTAAAAAAATTTCAAATTTATAAATAGAAACACCCACAGAAGGACCATACAACAAGGTTTCATGCGCGATTGGTTACATAAGAAAATAAACAAATGAATACAATATATTACACTGACTGGAGTACCGGGAAAAAGTGTCAAGCCTCCACATCAGAACGAGTTGGGAATTCCAGGCCTCGAAGCGCAGGAATTTTTTCTAAATCCTCCTTTGAGAACAATGGAAAAAGCCACAGTGCCGCCTTTGTCCCAAATACCTTAATGGGGGAAGAACATGAGACACGACATCATTATAAGATCTAAACACGAGACTAAACTTCTGTCATTATACCAAACATTGGAAGATCAATTTCCAAGAGGAAGATGTAACAAATGCATTCAGAGAATCAGAGACATTGATATCAGATATAATACCAGAATGACACTTTGTTGTCTTTTTTTTTTCTTTTCTCCCTACTAATAGGACAAAACTAGTTACATTTTACATTAGGAATTCTCAATATCCAATAACATGCTGTATTCTCTTCCCACCACAAACTACTGCATCCTGATTCAACTAAGAGTGCAAACCTATGTTTTCAGCAGATAATATAAAACTGTACCAGACAAATACAAATAAAATATTTTCACGACAAAAACATTAGATTCTTAAAGATATGACAATTATCATCTACTAATGAGAGAGAGATTCAAGATGGCATATACAAAGGTGTATTACCTGCTCAAAATTTTTCTTCTTGCCTAGGTCATACTTCCATTGAACTGCTCTTCTCTTCTCGTGAACCTGAAAATGTAATGGTGAAATGGGAACCTTTGCTAGTAAAAAGGAAAGACTGGCATCTGCAGAGCTTGATAAGGCAGTCAGGTCTCTCAGTAATTAATGACTCAATTAGTGTAATGGTTACTTAAATTTGAGGCCACAAAGGTTCGAATTGCACATTTGAAAAAGTGTATTAGAAGAATGATTTTTATCTTATTCGTGACCAATAATCCAGCAATTCTAGTTCCACCAGGTGATGTGACATATATCTTGCACTTGTGGGAAAAGACCAATACACAGTGCACGATGGGGAAAATAAGTGAGATTAAGGCGACAGTAACCAGCTGGAGGAAAGGAAATTGATAATCCAATCTGAAGCAAACTTAAAGAGAAATATAAAGCAAGTGCAGACTCAAGTTCATTACCTCAATTGATGTTGTGTTGCTCAACAGGAGAGTTGCATGCATAACTACGAAACAAAGAAGACTGAGTGCGAAGGCTAAATTAAGAACTGCATCAAGGTACAAACACATAAAAATATTGGAAAATCAAAGGGTAAGTTCAATTTTATATAAACGTAAACTACAAACCAGTTGAACTTCTTACCAAAAGCTAAAAAAATGATCACAAGATTGGCAGGAGAACTGGAGTGACTCTTAGCTTGATCAAAAAATTTGATAAAACTAGGCAGCAAAACAAGCGTATCCATTGTTGTCTCCAAGAATGTGTAAAGCTTGGGGGTGAAACAGGGGGAAGTAGGTTAGAAGAGAGATTTCACATAGCTATAAATAAATGATAAATATATACACATATATACATATAATTTTCGACATGCTTTCTCATCCATCCAAAAGTCAAGTCTTATATTATAGATACAAAACAAATATGTTGAACTTTATATAATAGGACAAAATGATTTTGAACTTCGGTTACTGTGAACTTCTTGAAACAAAATCACAAATTGGAGACAAAGTAATTTCACCAGCAACACCATGCCATATCCTGTGCTTGTTCCAACACCACTGCGCCCCTATCATGCTAAATTCAGTAGAATGAATGGAAGCCAGAAACTATACTTCCAAATTTCCGTGGATTTTCCATCCTACAGAAAAGGAAAGAAAAATTCCTACAACATTTCTCACGTACTAAGGCAGAAAACTCGCTGGCAGCCAGGAGGTGGGTTGAGATTTTACCAAGAAAAGAAGAAAGAACTTGTAGTTGCACGCTCCAACACAATTCACTACCCAAATACAATGATGATCCATCTTAAGAACACATCTTTGACCTACAGATCATTATGGAAAGATTTAAATAATCCTTAATAATTTCAAATAAGAAGATGTTAATAACTGTAAAAATAATATTAAGAGTGGAATGACATTCAGAAACAAAGCGAGATTAATGAATAGGAAAGAGTAGTACAAATCAGAAGACCGATAACTCATTAGGAACAAAATCATTGCCATGGGATTGTGTGAAAAAATAAAGAGAAGCAGGAATGGTATTGAAGCTAAGTAGCTTACAAACGGAGCAATGATGACAGCGTGGTGGCTTTCCATTTTGGCATTGACGACAATAGGCTGTATGTCTTCTCCCCGCACCATCTAAAGTTGAATAAGTGGAAGCCTCGGTTGGATCATGTTCCGGCAATGACGAACTACCAGCCTCCATATTCTCTGCTTCACTAGTCAATATCCAATTTTCTGGTACCGGACCGGGATCTTCAAGGAGCACCATAAAGTAGCTCCATGACAAGAGTAAAAGCTGCAAAACAAGATGGCAGTCTTCACATAATTTGTCTCGGTGTCAAAGTTCGCTAGTTCATAACTCGTTACTTCCCCCCCCCAGATCAGAATAAGCGCCATTGTATGCATCTAACTAAAAAATGCATTTCTCCGATCCCATTTGTAGAGGCATCTACCGCGGAGTATCATAATTGATGCTAGAACCGCATATCTAATTGATGCACGACTAAATTTAACAAGCGTGTAGAGTTCAATTCTTAGGTGGCTAGGAACAATTACTCCAAATGAAATCCGAAATTCAGTTCAACAACCAAAAACATCAAAATGTAAAGAATCAGTACCAGAACATGAAATAAAATGATGATGGAGAACGCTAGGAAAGAATTGAGGCCTCCCATGAGTAATTTGGGGCCCCAAGTGAGCACTACAACAGCATAGTAGGACACTGCTACGATGGCGAAAACCAAGACAACCATGAAGTAGCCGAGGAACTTGAGGCCCGTACACAGCTTGAAGGGGTTGAGAACTTCCATTCTTTGATTGAGTTGCCGACCAAGCCGGAAAATCGGGGTAATCGGAGCAGATCTTCTGCTTCTTGGCGCGAAAAGTCGCTTCCAGATATCGGACGCCAGGTTTAACTTCGTCGCTTGATCAGCATACAACTTTCTTCGAAGGAATTAGAGAAGAAATCGAGTAGCGACGAGATTTGCAGAGTCCCTGCCCGCGGCAAGTAATTGAAGCCATCCCTCAACACGAACTTGAAGAAGCTAACGAAGTTCAAATTGGGGAAATTAGCTAAATCATTTTGCATAACACTTTGACTTGATTTTTCTTCGTTTTGTAAAATTAAAGTTAGGTTAAATTAGTCAAATTTTTAAATACTACAAATGTGGTGCACGGAGATTTGAATGTCAAATACTAAACTATGCTTACTTAAAATTACGTCGAAGTTTGAGATATACATCAATTGTCGAGCTATACTCGTTTTGACACTTAAAGTCTATTATCGACCTCTCTATATGAAAGCGTGCAAACATGCCTTCTCCCATAGGCTCAGAAAGAAGGCAACTAATCAAAGTGAGCGTGAGCTACCACTCATGCAGCGGCAAAGACCCGCAACTCTCGAAGAGGAAGAGGCCACCAACTGCCCGAATCACTGTAGCAAACCCTCCCTTTACTCAATGAATAGCGCTTTTATCCTCTTTCAAGAGAAAAAAGAAGAAATGAGGGAGAAACTAGTGATGATTGTCATGAATGCAGCCTTCGAGAACGTGTAAAGTTATGTCGGTTAGTGGTGTAATAATAATGACAAAATTATATTTCTCAAAAAAAAAATAATGACAAAATTATATGTCATTTAGATCCATTATAATTTGACACTGTATTTGAATTAAATTACAAGATATTAAAAATTCAATCGAGGGAAATCGAGTCAAAACTCATTTGAAACCCATAAAAAATTATATAAATAGAAGGATCAAGAGCCAACATGAGTTTAATTCAGTAGTAATTGACACCTGTGTCTTTGACCGAAAGGTTAAAAGTCTGAATACTTTTTATCTTCGATGTATTAAAAAGAAATTTTAAAAAGAAAAAAAAAACCACCAAGAACATCCAATAAATTTAAGAACAAAAAGAAGGGGAAGGGAAATTGGGTCAGGCCCAAGTGAAGGTTTGAACAGTGCGACCATATCAAATGTCGAGTTTGGTGAAACAAGAAACTCCAAATGGAAAACAAATCTTAAAAAAAAAAAAAAAAATCTGTTAAATTTATTATTTAATCTTCTTGTCCTGTCCTGACTTTTTCCCCATTTGTTTTTGTGGGATTTTTCTTCCTTCCTTCCTTTCTTTGTCTTTAAACCTCAGCGAGCGACATACCAGAGATTTTCCCTCAAATCCGCTCTCACAGAACTTCTATTTCTGCGATTGACAGGTTCTTTCTCCCTCTGCCTCTTCTGGGTATCCATTTTTTCCCCTTCTTTCCTCACCCCCTGTTGACTTGGGAAATTTCTTTTCCGAGTGTTAGGGCTAGGGTTTATATCCAGGAAAGCTGAAGATGCAGCAACCACCGCAAATGATGCCCATGATGCCTTCATTTCCCCCCACGAATATCACCACCGAGCAGATTCAAAAGGCATGCTCTTCTCTCTCTTCTTTACTTCTTTCTTAAACGTCTATTTTACCCACTTATGGCAGTGACTTCACCCATTCGGGTGGTGGGTTTGATTTGATGGAGCTTTGTTATTGCCCGTGGATGTGGTCTACTGCAAAAGTGCCTTTGTTTTTGATAAGTTAATAGTTTCGATATGAATGGGTCCTTTGATGACTAGATATTTGCTGATGGAAGGAACCAAGTTAAGTAGGCACCTTGATTGGGGGTGGGGTTATTATTTTAGCCATGGATATAGTAGCTCGAGATCACCATGTAATTATTTTGTACCCCTTTTCATAGGCTACCTGAATCGCATGGTTTATCCCTGCTTTCACTAGTTTTACCAGTGAATTTTTTCGTTAGAGGAAAACAGGGAGGAAGCATATGTGGGTTCACTTATAATGCTTTTCTATAAAGCTTCTATCACTATCCTTCTCTTGTTAGAAAGGACAAGAGGTTATTGTTCTTGCTAACTTGAAATGGCATATTATGAATTCATGTCTTTAATTAAGAATTGAGAACGACAGGGTAATTTTCTGTTGGACATATGGGTCGGGGATTGAGTTTTGTCACAGTGCTAGTCTGCTAGACTGCTAGTTGAGAATTTAATATTGGAGGTCGAAGTTGCAGTGGCCGATTATAATTTTGGAGATTTTTCTCGTCTTTTATAATTTTATTAGTGGATTCAGAGCTTTTCTTCACATTTTCTTACTGTATAAGGTCTGAACACTGGTTTTTCTTTCTTTTCATCGTTGGATATTTTAAAGTTAGGGTGTTAATCGAAATAAAATAATATGAATTTAGTTAAGTGATCCATGTCAGATCCTTATTAAGATGCTTGAGTTTGAGTTACAGTTATCAACAATGAATACTTTCTACTGCATGCAGTATCTTGATGAGAACAAAAAGTTGATATTGGCTATACTGGACAACCAAAATCTGGGGAAACTAGCTGAATGTGCTCAGTAAGTTACCCCCCCTTGGTGAACATTACTGTGTATGGTGTTTGTTATGGACTCTTTGAAGTTGTTGCATTTCTTTTATGTAATTGCCGGTGGTCCTAGAAACTTGACACACGATAGTATGGTATCTTTTTAGTGAGATCCAGTACAGTTCTGAGAGGTTCATGTCACGTAAAAGCAATGATTTACCATGGATGTTATGTGAAAGTAAGGATGTTGTAGCTTGGAGTTCAGGAGCTGGAAGCATCTATGGGTGCAAACTCTCCTTTTGGGCGAGGGTACTACCCTCGGCCACTAGGCTGTTGTGCTTGCCTTTTTGTTAACATACCCTGATGTTTCTTACCAAAGAAAAAAAAAAAAATCATTATAGATCTTGCTTCTAATGCCTGAATTTCGTAGTTAGGGGTCTAGATCGAGTATGCATTTCTTATCTAGAATGGGATCAACTAGATACTCAGAATTTATACCGAGGTAGTATTTTGTGCATATATATATATATATTATTTCGTTTTTGAGCATCCTTTTTCGTGCAGCAGTCATGTGCTTGTGTGTTACATGGACTGTTGAAGTGTTGGGTTTTTAAAATCCATTTTTCATACATGGCTCTCAATTTTCCCAATTATAGTATGCATTTTGCTCGAGTTCAATTCCCTCGGTACTTGTAGTGTGCATAAGCTTGCACTCGAGTTAATACTATACTTGTGATTAGGTATCAAGCTCAACTTCAGAAGAATTTGATGTATTTAGCTGCAATTGCTGATGCCCAGCCGCAGGCACCAGCTATGCCTCCACAGGTTGGTAATTAAGTTGGCCTCTGTTTTCACTAATTTGATGGTGTTTTATACATCTTACTCACCTGTGTTATAATGGTCAGATGGCCCCACTTCCTGCTATGCAGCAAGGGGGTTTTTATATGCAGCACCCTCAGGCAGCTATCATGGCACAGCAATCGGGACTTTTCCCTCCGAAAGTCCCGTTGCAGTTCGGCAACCCCCATCAGTTACAGGATCCCCAGCAGCAGTTACACCAGCAACACC
Source organism: Momordica charantia (assembly GCF_001995035.1). The sequence goes on along the minus strand of NW_019104533.1, from coordinate 1,098,700 downwards.
AGCAAGCAATGCAAGGCCAAATGGGACTAAGATCCATTGGGGGGGCCAACAATGGCATGCAACACCCACATTATACTGAGGGTGCCCTTGGGGGTGCTGGTGCTGGAGGCCCTGCTAGAAGTACAGGGCAAACCGATGCCCGTGGAAGTGGCAAGCAGGACTCTGCTGATGTGGGAGGTGCTGATGGTCAGGGGAGCTCAGGTGCTGGGCGTGGTGGCGGTGGTGGTGATGGAGATGAGACGAAGTAACAGAGCCTTACCGCTGTTTCCACATGCACGTGTGGCTGTTAATAGTAGGTGCGTCGTACGGTAGAACTTCCATGCTCTGGTGATATTAATAGATTGAGCAAAGAACCCGAAGTTGTCAATTGTTTTAGTTTATCTAGGTAAGTTGTGCTGTAAGAGTCATGATATGCAGTTAATTCCACACTTGGCAATAGATGGCAGACGTAGTTCGAAGAGGTAATGGTGGGCCAGTCGAGGCAGGTTCTCCCATTTCTCTCTCATTTTGTTAACAACCTGCGAAAAAATCTGTAGGGTTGGTTAGAATATGATTCTACTGAGGTTTTCTAGCAGTCGGTTCTTTAACTGACCCCAAACTTTTGAATGCAAAGGAAAGTTGTCCGACAATGTTGTTCTTCCATAAGGTATGGTTATTTCTTTATTTCTATTTTCTTCAGTGTTGAATCTTATCTAGACCAGTTGCTTATACTTATCTGAAAATGCAGCCATACCAAATTAAAACAATGATCTTAAAAATAGACAGGTAAATTTGAAGCGAAATTTAATCTCAATAGCTGTATGAGCATGCTGTTACTTGATACTGTAATCTGATTTCAGCATTTTTCTGAAGTGCGCCAATGATGACATGATGACCAAAATTATGACTCTGAACACTGGAAGTCCCTGTTATTATATGTGCAACTTGGAACATTTAATGGTTCAATTAATAAAAGAAATGGATACTCTTTCATTACCTCGGGAATCAATCTCAGTGATCTTAATTTCATAAGGGAAGAAAGACGACTCCATAAATGCAGTTTCCAGTTTTCTTCTTACTCTAGAGATCTAAAGCACTCGGTTGTTCAGGAACATTTGAGATTTATCCAATTCCAACCAGTTAATAATCACACACTCGCATCTGTTTTACCAGAACTGTTTACACAAACCCAAGCAGAAAGTCTAAGGAATAGGTGGACAGGACACAACTTCCTTCCTTAGCAGTCGGCAGATGTTCTATGCAAGGTTTCCCCCTTGTTTCCTAATACTTACAAGTTACAACTCCAAAACTTCTATTCTTTTTAGTTGGCTTACTCAGCTGAAATACAGGGTGCCTGCATAGCTTCCTCACCCCTTTTCTCAAACTTAGCCAGTCACTTGTTTCATATCCTTCTCTACATCCACTTTGTAACGTCTCGATTCCGTATCTGATTGGAGTACTTCTTCCAGAAGCTGAATGGTATTGCTCTTCTTCTTCATCTTTCTCTTCAAAGCTTTCAAAGTTTTGTCCGGAGTTGTGGTCAGTTGCATCCAAACTGGTGCATCTCATGTCGTTGCTTGCAGATTCTGTTCCAGTGATAGCATTCGAATGTAGCTTTGTGGGTTCACCACTGGTTGAATTTGAAGATGTGGTATTGTTCTTATGGCTGGGAGGATCCACGCAAGAGGACTGCTGCCTAGCCTCTGATTCTTCCCTTTCTTGAAGGATCTTAAGAATAAGGGTCTTAAGCAAGTTCATTACTTGTACAGCATGAATTAGTGCAGTCAAAGGATCAGCCATCTGCACCAAATTAGGAGAACTGCCTTTAGTTCATAACAGTGCCTGGATTTAGTGATATTGCTAATCTAATAGAAAGAAATCATCATGTATTTGAAGGATAGATTTCTTGCAGTCATTAAAATAACAATGGTGATTACACCCACCTGAGTCATGTTTGGTGCGAAAACCATTGCAATGTTACGTGCATTCATCTTGTTGTACGTCTCATGTTGCACGACATCCGCCATCAAATTGATAGCCCAGTCAAGGATAGCAGCTTCCATGGGAGGGAGTAACTTGACCAGTTGAGTGCAGTCTTCCTCTGTGTTGCAATGCATCACTTGTTCTGGGGATAGCGTGTCGAGCACTCCTGTAGGAAGTTCTCTAAGCCATGCCTGTAGAAGAGATGAAAGCCAGCTCTCATAAAAAGATCATATAAAAAATGATAAAACCAAGAAGCCAAGAGTATCGAATATTGATTATCTTTGCAGATCCAACTTTTTGACAGTAAACCTTAGAGAACAATCTTCTAAAAGCTAAACAGCTCGAACAAAAACATGGAAGTTCTGATGACTGCGTCTGAACGGTTTTTCCATTTCATGATTGAAACAAGAAAGTTGATTATATCAGTTGGTTAATTTTGTATGAGATTACCTTTATCAAGCCTGCTAAACAGTGAACATCAATGCCTTGTGGCACTACGCCTCGGTTTAGTTGGTTTCGGACAAACTCTTCTTGACTATTTTCAGCATTTATTCGAAATATTCCTTCTGCCTTCAATAGTAACAAGAAAGAATTATAATTAAACTTTTGAATAGTGAAGTTAGCAAGAGGAATGTACATGTCCCAGCAATCTAGATTAGAGTAAAAAGTACTGTATACATACTTTTAGACCTCCCTCTGAGTACAACCGCTTTTGCATCATAAGAAGAATTGTTGGGACACTATTTCCTCTGTCATCAAAAGAACACTGCATTGACTTGGCAGAAACTCCGAAAACGCTAGCACTGGACAACAACAAAGCGATTGAGCGACATAGACAGTTAGTTAGCATAGAGGGGAAGCAAAACGGTTCAAACTGCATTAGAAATGTCAAAAGTTCAAACAGGTTTGCCTACTCAATGACCAACCTCAGGAAGTGTTTCAAATCATATGATAATATTTGCATCAAGTTGTATTAACATGATAATATTGAACGCATAAATTCAGGAAAATGAACGAAGAATGCCAGCAAACGAACTAAGTTGGATTCTTAGTCGAATGGAAAATACTCATCGACATGTAAACCTATTAAGTTCAACACAATCTTATGCAAAATGACTGACAACGACATCCAACAATAAGCATGTCTAGTGACAGCCATCCTTCATAAATTGCTCTCGCTCTCGCTCTCACACAAAACTCCTTATCAATACTCCTTATCAATGATGGAGGAGGAATTATAACATAACCATATCTCTCTACCAGTCTTCTGTTTCCAGTCCTGCACTGCTGAAAACATTGCCTTTAAGGTCTCATAATCCAAAGAATTTTAACATTTCTCCCCTCTTCTGTAACATGAAGCTCAGAAAGCCAAGGATTCTCTGGATGTTGTGTATGATAAAACTTTAGAGAGAGAAATACAACAAAGGGACATTTTCTTGTCCTGGTTTTTGTGCTGAAACTTGAAAAGATTTTGTAAAGCAGATTCTTTCGTTGGGCGAAAGGCACTCTAAAGTAACCGTCCTTGGAATGCCTTCCAAACATCTACCTGCCATGGCACCTCAAAAGCTGCAACTTCACATCTTGATCTAGCTTTGAGATCACACGAATTCCAAGAAACCCAAGAGAGAAAGGGAGAGAGATGACAGATGGAAGAAGTGAAAAGCTACAAAACGAAACCAAAACAGAAGTAAAACTCCATCTCCCTAATGATTTCACCAGAAAGAAAAAAGAATCACCAAGGCACCAAACTGCAAACTGGTTCGTTTTTTGCCTTCAATTTGGCCAATTCAAGCAGCCAAAAGAATGACTTAAAGTTTTAATCCAACTACCATCCAATACCCAGAAACAGTAACCAAAAATTCATCGCAGAGAAGAAACTAATTCCACAAAATTCACTCGCATTCTCAGAAATCAAAAGTTGGGTTCTATCACTCACCTAGCGCTGGGAACTCTGGTGGGCAGCTCAGGCTCGAACTCAGTAGGCAAACCCAGAAACCCATTGAACCTATCAAACGTAACATGAGAAACGTGCCTCACATTCACCGGCGAGCTAATATCCATCGAACAAACATCATCCGTCTCCACACTGCAAGTAATCAGCGATTTCCTCAATGCCGTGACCAGAATGTCTAGAATCGGAAACTGATTCCCATTATTACCATGCCTAGTAGCTTCCTCCCGCTTCTCGTCTTCATTATCAGAGACCGAATTTCTCAGAATCACGCCATACCCATTTTCATTTACCCCAACCCCATCATAATAATCGTCCTCTTCTTCCTCCTCATCCTCTTCTCCTTCGTCCTCATCGTCACTGTCGTAATACGAGCTCGGCGGCGGCGGCGGCGGCTTGAATTCCGCGATTCTGACGTGGCCGCACGATTTGGATCGAAATAGGCGAGTCATTCCTCTTCTTGCTTGAAAACAAGTGATGGGTAAAGATGCAAAAACAGAGTGCGGTGTGGTGGGGTGAGTGAGAGGAGGAGGAAGAAGATGACGGATGGATGGATGAATGAATGAATGAATGGGGAAAAGATTTAATGGGGGGATTGGGAGAGAAAAGGGAAGGGGATAAAGACAGTTGGTTTGCAAAATTTGTTGGGTTTTCATATATTTTTGTTGGTGCCAATTTGGTTGTTGTGATGTGCATAAGAGTGTGATTATGTTTTGGAAGCTTTATGGCTGTTTTTCTATACGTTACAGAGTGGAAGATGGAAGATGGGTCAGTGATGAATTCAATCAGTATTTGGAATTGGGACCCCTTCTTTGAATCATTGCATTACATGTCCCTTTTTCTCTTTTTTCTTTTTTTCTCTTTGGTTTTGATTTTTGCTGCCATGGATTTTCAAGCACAAGTCTGTTGTCTGTCTCATCAATGGCTTTCTACAGTATCTAAGAAGATTACCATTTTTGTATCACCACCCTCAAACACTTTTACCATACTTCTTTTGGTACTACTTTCTCTTCTCTCTCTCTTTTTTGTTTCTTTCTCCTAATTCTAAGAAAATGGGAGCTTTTAACTTAATCATGATGATTCTAGAGTCTCAACTAATTTCAATTCTCTTATGTGGCCATAAAAATAGTGGGAAATTAAAGCAAATGACGAAGTCAATACTCTTCTTTGTTGGTTGAGTTGCTATGTTTTGAAGATATTTGTTGAATCTAAGAATAGATGTTTTGATCATTTTGATTAAGGTTGGCTCTTTTTTAGCTATTTGATTGGGTGATTGCATTTGGGTTTTATCTATATTTCATTACTTAGAACAACTTTCGGAAAATTATTGGACAATTTTCTGTTCGAACCTAAAGGGAATTATGATGAATACGGCACATAGATAAACCCATTGTCTTGAAAGCAATTTCGGCACGACTACAATGTTAAGTCGTTTGTTTGTCGGTTGCTTCTCAAGGTTAATACATTTTTTAACTTTTCCGTGTAACATGCTCATACAGAAGTTTGACTTTATATAAAACAAGATCCCGAAATGTTAATTTTTTTAATGTAGTTGAAGAATTAGAACAGATCTAATTTTAAAATGAAATGAAATAAAATATTTTAACTCAATTAACTAAGACGTTACAAATGCCAAATCGAGCATAACTGCATATATCTCCAACCAAAGAGATTGTGAATTCGAATCCCTTACCTTATAAATAAATGAATTAATTATTTTACTTTGTCATTCCCAGTGGGTTGAAGCTCAAATATAAGGAGAGTATTGATTCCACTACTTAATTGCCAATTAACTATATTTACACTAATTTTTTGTATTATGTTAGAAGAAATTTTAGAATAAGAAATTAAAAAAAAAAAAGAAAAGTTGCCATCAAACAATTGAGAGAAGAGAGACCCACAAAATTGAAGACATGGAAGGGGATTTTTTCTTTAGGGAGGAGACAGCAATGCATGTTTTTGGAGATGAGGATTTGGATTTATTATGCATTGAGTGAATCTGAGTAAAAGGTTTCATTATTTTATTTTATTTTATTTTTTGTTATTATGCCATAGAGAGACTCACATGACCACATGGGTTTGTGGTCCTTTTGGACCCTTCCAAACCCTAAATCTCAAAATCTTTTTCTCTCTCCCCAAAATCAAATTCCCCATTTCAATTTAATGACTACTTCGTGTCAAATTTTGACCCCACATGCATACAAATTATTTATTAATTAACTCAACTTTCATGTTGTATTGTGGATTTTATTTAGTTGGGTTGGGATTGAATAATTGTTTGATTGATTATGGCTTGTTAACTTCATTTTGCATGCATATAGTCTTTTACCTTTTCTGGTGTGATAATCAAAATTGATTGTATTTACGTTCGACCTGCAAAATTCAAGATTCAAACTGAACATGAACATTTATACACAAAAAACAAACACTCTCATACTCATGTCACGAATTTCTAAGTCAATTTTAGATAAAATCGTTGACTTCATGGAATGATGACATATTCATAGAGATTAGGTGGGACTATCTTTTTGTTACCACAATCGTTAGTTTGTTAATTATTAAGATTATTGAATTATTTCCAATTGTACGATGAAGTTGTCGGATTCTTAGCTCGAGCTAGACAAGCTAAGAATCCTCTACCATTGTTTGAGGCTCCAAGTCATAGGCACAGAGTTTCGCATGTCGACACCATGAGGTTGGTGGTGACTCTCAGTTCTCGGTCTGATTTTACCTCTCAACAGATCGCTTAAACAGATATGCTATGGTACATAAACTCAAAAAAAAAAAAAAAGAACATGTGATATGATATTACATTTAATTGAAAGCTCACGGTTCTTTTAACTTAGAGCCAAAATTTTGTTTTTTTCCTTTTTTTTCTTACAACAGCCTTTTTGTCTTCTTTTTTCACAATGAGTTTTTATCCTTCCGAACTTAGTAGTGGCAATGAATGACCTTATCGAAGTGTAGAGTTAAATAAATAACATACTTTAATTATGAATTGCAAAAATTACCAAATTGACATCATATATACAGTCAATCAATAATTTGATTTAAGTATATGCAATCTGAATCATAATATTACATTACACCACAAAAATGATATATATAAATAGTACAATTACAAAATATAAAATTTTCCCCACTAAATTTTCATGGTCTCTATTTAGATTTACTAAATTTTATTTAATAATAAAATATTAGGATTTATTTATATAAATGGGAAGTGCCCCAGAGGAAGTTGCAATGGAGGAGTAGGGTAGAGTCGTAATTACAACACACATGACATTAAATAAAAATGGTATTGACACGTGAACCTGGCCGGAATTGTCACGGAATATCGTTACCTGTCACTCCGCCACCGCATGATGTTGATCACACGGTGGCCTTCCGGTGGTCCCCACTACCTATCCCTTTATTCAAGTGCTGTACTTTTGACTTTAGTCAATTTTAGTTTAGGTATTTTTATAAAATCACTAGCTGTGTGCTCTTTGTAAAATTTTAACATAATAGAAATCCTTTGAAATTAGTTTATGACTGCATTTCAAGAATTTTAGTGAGTGAAATGTTATATTAAAATTATGATCGAAAAAAGAGATAAAAATTTTAATGACTTGATCAAAATGATCACTTTTTAAAAATACATAGACTGAAATAGATGATTTGAAAGTATATGGACTAAAACAACCATAATTCAATTATTGAATGCATCGTTTCACTTTTTAAATATTGAAAGTTCAGATCTCCCCACGTGTTATTGTACTTAAAAAAATATATATATTAATTAAGGTATTAGTAATCTATTGGAATGAGATTTGAACTTTTGATCTTTTGGTTCAGGTTATATACCTCGATTAAGTTATGGTCAATTTGTAGATAAAATTACTTATTGCTTAAGGTATGGGTAATTTTTTTTTTCTGGTTTTAGTATAACCTTAGTAATCTTTCCTAAAGCTTTATATCACATTATCATGATATATTATAAACTAATTCAAATATAACTTAGTAGATAAATTGCTATATTTGAAATTGGAGGTTGGATCATCATTCCAATTATTTTAATTTTTAAATATATTAAAAATAATACCCTTGCACTTTAGCTCAAGTGCAAATATTACTCACAAATTATCCTTTTAATCTATAATTTTTTTCTATTAATGCTAAAAATATTAATGGAGAAATAAACTCTTTCAAATAAGGTTACTATTTTATTTATTTTTTTCTTCAATCTAGAAAAATATAATTATATTTTCTAACAGTTCTTTTTATTGAAAAAATAAATAAAGACATATGTGTGTGTGTGAAATTTAATTTGTCAAATTAAATATTCAAATTTGGATATTAAATTATGCATTTCCATAAGTCATGCTTTCATCTCTGTTTTAGAAAAAATAATTAAATAAAAACAACAAACAAAAAACTTGATTTTGTTGTTCGTAACAAAAAAAAAAATCCAATTATTACCATTTAAATTTGAGGTGGAATTATTTTTAAAAAAATTGAAAATGAATTCGAATCAACCACTAAAGTTGTTGCATTAACCATTTTTTTAATGCAACATGAAGTGGGGGATCGAGCTCACAATCTCGAGCATACGTTCTTAATAATGCCTTAATCAATTGAATTATGTTCATATCAACATTAAAATATAATGAACATTCATCGATTTATTATTTTAAGATAAGGGCAACATAAATTTATTATATATCTTTTTTTTTTTTCTCTCGTTTGGTGAGACTATCAGAAGTCTATTTAATGTAGGATGAGAAGTTCCAATTGATAAGGGAAAGTATTTTTATATTTATGACGAAAAATAGGGAGGTGGGATTTAATTTTTAAAAAGAATGTTTGTCAAGTGAGAAAGACTACAATTATGAACTATTTATAAATCTCTATGAGATCTTGATTTATATTATTTTTTAAAATGTAAGGGTGAAACTGGTTCTTAAAAAAAAAAAAGATAAGAAACTAATTAATGTCATAATATTCGTATAATACAAAATTATTTCTCTAATTACATTGGAAGATAACCTAATAAATGACATTATATACATTATGAGCGTCTTCCTCACTACTCGCTTCTGTAGTTTGAAAACATTACTTTTAATTTTTAATTTTTAAAACGTTTATTTTGACCTCTATACTTTTCAAATAGAATATTTTGATTTCTTTAATTTTTATTTTTATCTCACATTTCTTTCTATGTAGTCATAAATCTGTATTCAAGAATTTCTATTATGTATAAAATTTGTGTTAAAATTTTGTAAAGAGTGACCAAAATTGATCACCTTTTAAAATGATATGGACTAAAATAGATATTTTGAAAGCATATGTACTTAAAATGAATAGAAGCTGAAACTATAAGAACCAAAATGAACGTTTAAATTGGTCAATGATCAAAATGAACCAAAGTCAAAAGTAAAATTACCAAAATAGTATTTAAACCTATTTAAATTTTTTTTTCTAAAAGACAAATTTAGCAAGCTATATATATATATATATATATATATATATATATATAGTACAACAATACGAGTGGGAGATCAAACTCACAACCTGTCTTGAGATATATCAATTACTGTTGAGCTATGTTCGCATTTAGAAACTACATATTTTTTTAATGTTTGGCAATTCAAAAAACAAATTTATATAAACAATATTAATTTCTAAGATTTTGGAAAAACGTAGTTAATAATGAAATTGCACTAGAAAATATGTTACACCTGTGAGACTTTGTCCTTTGCAAGATCCAGCCAATTTTAGCTTCTTCCATAAAAATGCCTTTCTTCAATTGATACCTCAAACCTAAGATTTCAATTTAAATAATAATTAAATGATGCAAAGTTCTAGACTGAAATCCATGAGGTCGTTCTTATATTATATTTTAATTTTTGTGCACTTGTACTGGTGTGCGACAATATTATTGTCCTAGGTATATAAATTATCCTAAGATATAATTATATAAATTTTCAGGACTGGTATAATTTGTCATGATTAAGTGCCTATAAATAATTTTGAATTGGTACTATATAACAAGACATCTAAGATATATATTTTTCTTTCCATTTTTTTATTCTGTGCTTGTTGCAACCGGTCTGTTATATTGTTTATAAATAAAATAAAATAAAATCGGTGTGTTATTATTTTAATTTAGAAGAAGAAAATAATAAATTTCTTGAAATTATTGGAAGTTCTAAAATTTAAAATTCAATTCGGAAGTGATTTATGCGTTGTTCTTTTGGCAATAAATTATAAATATTTAGTTGATAACTACAAATATAGTTCTAAACAATAAAATTTTAAATTGAGATTCAATTTCCAAATTTATTATCAAAGATATACTTGAAAATACGAAAAAAAAGGAATATATATAATTATGTTTTCATTAAATCCCTTCTTCCTTCGTATCACCAATCAAATATACGCCTCAGATTTTTGAAAAAAAAAATTATCTTTTTTTTTTTGCATTTTTCTCTCCTACTCGTCAAAATTATAATGTTGGTCAACAAAAGAGATGGATGATAGACCAATAAACACCTAAATATTTTTTATAAAATATATAAATTATCAGTTTTTACAACCAAATCTCTCCTGATCAAAGTTGTTATTATGTTAATGAAAACCTAATTAACCACCAACTAGGATTTGGTCAAGAACCATTACTTTTCTTCGTTATTAGGTTAGAAAAAAAAGACAAATAATCTATTGTGATAGTTTAACCAACGAAATATAGTTAATGTTTCTATTTAAGATTTTCAAGTCTTCATATAATATCTTGCAATAGTTGTAGAGTGGAACCATTTAAATTTTTAGGTAGAATTTACTTAATTTCGAAGAAAAATAATTCATTTTACCCCTAACCTTAAAAATGAGATGAAATAAATTAATCAAGAAAATAGGTAGAACCTCCCACTTAAATTACTTGTGTGTTATTAATTATATTAATATATTCAATACAATAAATATCAAAAGAATTTGAAATTCGTCTAAGTACGTGAACTTCACGTTATAATATAGTAATAATATGGTATAATATATAGTCAAAATGATAAAAATATATGTTAATATCTCTGACTTAGATTCTCAAGATGTTTCTAAATTGTATATAGTTCCCAACTTGCTTATAATAGTACCCTTTAATATAAAGTTGTTAGGAAATTAATTGGTTTTTTTTTTTTTTTTTGTTCTTACACATAGATATTAGTCAAATTGCTTGGTTTGAAAGCATGCATGATAGGTAAAAGTTGAAATACATGCCATGCCGTGCCATGCACAAGAAACAAAGAATTTTTGTTTAGAAAAAGAAAGGTTTCGATGATTCACCTTTAATTTTATCAGCTTTTCTTTTTGGGTTTTCCCTTTTGAGTTTCCTTTCAAGCTACTTCAAGAACATTGAATTTTCTAGAGAGAGATGGTGGAGTGGTTAGATCAAAGAGATGGTGGAATGGTTAGATCATTTTATGTAATGGCTTAACTAAACCACACAACAACTAGAAAATCAATGTATATGTTATGCATTCATCTCGGTTATTATGTTAGGGACAATGGATCTTCGATACCTATATTTTTACAATAATATTATTGAGTTTCAACTCTATTTTAGAATGTCTCATATTGATGTAGAACTAGATAAAATTAAGGTTTAAATACTATTTTTTAATCTCGTACTTTTGACTTTAGTTTATTTTAATTTATGTACTTTCGAAACATTCATTTTGATCCATGTATTTTCATCTTTTATTCATTTAAATTTCTATAATTTTAAAATGTTCGTTTTGGTCCCCTGTACTTTTGAAAGTTACTATTTTGGTCATTCGTTTTAATTTTTATCTCATTTCTTTTCATCAAAATTTTAACATGACATGTCACGTACTAAATTTCTTAAAATATAGCCATAAATTTGTATTAAAGGGTTTCCATTATTATGTATAAAATTTACGTTAAAATTTTGTAAATATAGATCAAAATTGTCATTTTTTAAAAGCATATAACATGAACCATGTTTTAAAAGCGCAAAGAATAAATGAACAAAAATTAAAATACATACATCAAAATAGATATTTTAAAAATATAAAAACTAAAATAAACCAAAGTCGAGAGTACATGGATCAAAATATTATTTTAACATATATTTAAAATCTGCTCCGCCTCCTCCAACACATCTAAGAATGTAGGCATTTCCAAAATTTCTTCTAAAATTAAAGTACACCTGTAGAAATTTTTATCTAAAAATTAGATATAAGAATCTCGTTTGAAAAGATAATTAGAACTCTAATTTTCTTTTTTCTTTTTGAATATTGTGCTTAATTAGGACCCTCTTTTTTCTTTGGCGTTTCTTAAAAGTAAAGAAAAAATAAACAAAGGACCATGATTGTGGGCTGGGCTTCAAGTCCAATGGGCCGAAAGTTCGTCAAATTGATGATGTTAAAGCCCAACTTCGTTTTCATCCTCTATATATTCCTTTTTTTTGGACAAATAAATATACGACTATCGTTGATTTACCTTTTTCTCCCTCTCTCCTCTAATTCCTAAAACTCAATATGAAATTCGTGAGAACTAGTACATAGTTTGAGAAGTGAATTCTAGAGATCAACAAATTCATAGTTTGAGATAAACAAACCTACAAACACGAGAGAAACGATTGGGGTCGGAAAAGAGGTCGAGATCAAAAGAAATGGAAGGGCAAATAGGGAAAATCATATAGACAGTTTTTTAAATAGAAATGAATAAGTGAGAAAACTTCCACAAGGCTTGCTTGTCTTATTGAAACACAAAAAAGACAGCTGTGGTCTCCATTGTCCCATTCTTTAATTACTGCACCCTTCAAATCCAACCATATTCAAACAACTATCCACCCATGCCTCCACTGAAATTTTCATTTTTATTTTAATATTATTTGCCGATATTTTTATAAATCAAATGATTTAACATCGACGTGAAAATTGAGTTGAACTTTGTCATACATCGAAAAAATGCTGATAAGATACGTAAAACGTCAACTAAAAAAATTGTCTATAATTTCTTTAGATGATATATATAATCTTCTAGACTTTCTCTAGTGATAATTTTATTTTTAGTTTGCTTATTTTTTTTTTATTTTATATAACAGTTCGTGAAACATCTTCAGAATCGAGTTAATTTTCAAATTTTATTTTTAGATTTTAAAATTTGTTTTTCTTAAGGAGTGAAAACTAGTCCAACAGAAAGGGGTAGCAAACAAGAATAATTTTATAAAATAAATAATAAAATTGTGGCTTAAAAAATTTGGACGAGATTTCTAAAGGTGCTTTTATTAAAATTGAATTCAAAGAATCTATTTTGAATTGAATACATATGAATAATTATTGGAACGGTTGATTATAGGGTAGCCAAGTAGCTAGACAATCACAAATAGAAAATATTGGTTGAACTGAATTGACATATTTAGAAAAATTTATAGTACTACAACAGTCTCGTCTAATAATATATGGAGTCTAAGAAATCAAATAATATATTACACGTACTCTAATTGTACTAGAAATTTTCTCAAAGTCTTCATTATCATTCAATTGCGTAGAATGACTATTAACATTAAATGTCTATTTATTCTTCATAGTCAAATGGAAAACGATAGAAATCAATCTCCCATCAAAATCTAACCCATTGGATCTTCAATCAACTACATATGTAATATCTTTTTTAGTTTACGCTTTCTTTTAATTATATATATGAATATTCAATTTCCCAAAAAAAATAACCATAAATTACATGTATGTAAACATCGTAGTACACCTTTTTATCTTTATCTTTTTTTTTTGTAATTACTTTTGCTCTCCGTTATAAACACAAGTGAAAAGAAATTGAAATGACAAAAGCAATATGTACATAGAGTCTAGAGCATAAGATCACTTTTTGCAATTTATGTTTGAATAAGGAATATTAACTTTTATTAGCACAAAAAAAGTTTATTCGTCCAGAATATTGTACAATAACACAGTGCATGGTAAGCTTTTGCAATTCTTATTTAGAAAAATAGACAATTTGATATTTATATATATAATAATTTTTTGTGAAAATAAATGTCAATGTCTGTTAGAAAAGCTAATTTTACACGGCTCACTCTCCAGTCTCCCCACATCATTAAAGACTAAAGTTCCCCGGAAAATTCTTCAATTTTCTTTTCACACGAGGCTCACGGCTATTGGGTACAGAATTTTGGAATTATTTTTCACTATAATCGTGATTAGCTATCAAAAAATAAAATTGATGGAAAATTAAAATTTTGTTGTTCATGGGTGTGAAGAAATTAGGGGAAGGGAAGGCAAAATTAGAAAAAGTATATTTATGGAAGTATTTATTTGGATTGGGATTACAGACTCCAATTGCAGAGAAATTTACAGAGAAAAAAAAAAGTGGGAATAAAATTTTCATTTTTTTTTTGTCAGAATGAAACCCGGAAGCATCCGACGTGGTGGTGGTGGTGCCGGCGGAAGGAATTTTCGCGGTCGATCATGCACTGCACGTGCCGGAACTGCTCCACGTGGCAAGGGATGGTGATTGTCCCCTTCTGGTCGAATCCGTACTCCTCCTCCGCCTCTTTGAGCAGCTGCATGAACCGCGGGTGATTGAAATACATCACCGGCACCACAAATCTCTGCTGTTCTTCCCCCTGGTGGCCCACTTTCACGGCCAAGCACCCTTTCGGGACGGCGGCGGTGGCGGAGCCTTGCCTTTTGCCGTGGCCGCCGCCGCCGCCGCCGCTCCTCGTGCTTCTATCTCCGCCGCCCATCTGGACCAGAATATCCAAATTAGGAAGAAATTAAATTAAAATGGTGAGAAAAAGGGGGATTTTGAAATTAGGGTTTTTTTTTTGCGGGGATGGGAAATTCAATTAGAAGGAAAAGGCCATGGATCTGAGGGTGAAATGGGGGGAATTGGAAGTGATGGAGAAGAGAGTAGTGTGGGGCTGAGGGAGGAAGTTGGAAAAAAATTGTTGGAATTGGCCATGGCTGAGGCTGAATTTGAAACACTCATAATTACACAGAGGGACGAATTAGGGTTTGGTTATATAGAAATTCGCAATTCAATTAAAAACCATACAAAGTGGAACTTTTACTTTGGAAGTGGGTTCCCATAAAATAAAATAAATATAAAAGCATCCACTTCTTTCTTGACTGTATTAAATTTTTTGTTTTCAACCCCTTCAATTATAATTTAATTAAATTTTTATTTTTTTTTTCTCCGCTAGTAAGATACTCAAGGAAGTTCGAATCACTGCTTTTGCATTCAGAAGAAAAAATATTAATCTTTTGTTATTAGAAAAAGCTATGTGATTTTTTTTGTCCGATATTAAATGCTTAATATATAAATTCTATTATTTTTCCTAATTTTTAATTTCGACTTGTTTCTTTTTCAGTTTCTTAGTTTCTTTGTGGGTGTAGAATAATACTGTACGATTAATTATACGCGAATGTTAATTATTAATTTCTAAATAATATAATTTAAACTTTAGATATTAAACTTTAAAAATGAAAACTATATTTTAACCTTTAGGGAGAAATTTAGTTCAAATGTTGGATTTACTATATAGTGTGTGTGTTTATATATAATAACTTTTAGAAAATAAATTATTTGATTATGTTATATATGTATATAATTTTTGTGAAACATTCTCAAAAGTATGCATAAAGCTTAAAAACAAAGGGATTCTTAGAGTAGTTTTCTTTTTCAAAATTATTTTAAGAGATGTGATAGAATGATTTGTAGGAGCTGATAATATTATTGTATACTATCTATAAACTCATAATTATTGGAAAACAAATTATTTGTCAAAATACTCGACAGATTAAATAATAATGACAAAATAAAATTTTTAAGATCGTTCTAACATTAAAAAAATTAATACTATTTTGTTGATTTATGACTTTAGTTTATTTAAATTTTAGTCATTTTCAAAATGTCACATTGTACTTTTAAAAATGAACCGTTTTAGTTTTTTTTTTTACAAATTATTTACCTAAGAAAATAATTTTAATACAAACTTATGTCTAATTTTGATGGAAAAAATAAGATAAAGGTAATAGAAATACGAAAACAATTCCTTTTTAAAACTACAAAGACTAAAACCGACGGTTTGAACGAGAGGACAAAAACTAAAATAAATAGAAGTATAGAATCTAAAATAAATATTTTAAAAATATAAAAGTAAAAGGAAAAACTAAAACTAAAATAATATTTAAAAAAAACTATTTATTCTCAACAAAGCTAAATTAAAAGAAGTCTCCAGACAAAATTAAAGAAAATTCCGAGTGTATAAAGAGAGATTTATAAAGAAGGGAAAAAAATTATATGGTGCGTGCAGGGTGCAGGTGCAGCTGTTCCTTCACTTAGTTCTTAAATGCAATCTTAAATATCTAATACGGTGGCGTATAACGGAATTAATGAAGAGAAGGCACGTGTCCGGGAAGCGCGCGTGTGGAAGAAGGGAAGACACGTAGATTAGTGTGGGCCCCAGAGAAGTGAAGGAGCCGACATGACAATGAGGTGTCGTTTAATGTAGGGCAGAGGGCAAAACGACAGTCGACAGTTTAATACCGACAAATGAGGCTCCTCAACATACAACATCAACATGTCTTCCCGTAACAGTCAACTCTTGGTCCCCATGTTTCTCAAAATTTCTTTCTAATTAATTACCTTTTATTTTCCCACAACAACTAAATAATGAGAAAAAGTTCATTCTCGTACCAACTGGTACTGAGATGTTATTTGAACTAGTAAATGTATCGATTAAAACCCTATGATCATTATATCAAAGAGACGTGGTGCTAAATTTCACGTCCATCTCTAATCAATTAAACCAACTTTTTGGATATTTGAAGAATACTCATCGCTGTGTTAAAACAACTTAAAAGTATTGTATAAAGTTGTTATTATAGTTGACGTACTGAAAAGTACAATAGAAAACAAACCATATTTAAGACAATAATAAGTAATATTTTCTAATTAGAAATTCAAGTAAAAAAGAGGAAAATGTCATCTAAGGTCTATATATCATCGATCAAAATTTCGGAACTTCGAATCTTCATTTTACATGTTGTTGAACTAAAAGAAAAGAAAATCTAGTTCTCTCCTATCATCCAAAACCTCTATCTTTTTTTTTTTGTTTTTTTATCACGACGAATAATAGAAATATACATTAATGATTAATTCAAAAGTGTATTTTGTCACGTTTTTAGCCCATCAAGAGCCACCATGTGCTTTGTACATTTTGTTGGCACATGCATGATCTCAAGATGTCATCAACCGTTTGTCATGTTAGTGAAAAATATGATCCAACGGTTAATTTAAAGAAAAACGATAACGAGACTTGAGCCAACCATTTAATTCACTAATTGAAAAGATGGAGACTAAATTAATTAGGTCAAATTATGTGGTGCTTATATTATGCGGATGGTTAGTTAATTAGGGGAGCATAGAAGTGAGAGGATCAGGATGTGTAAATTAATGGGATGCTACCACATCAAGCTTTATTGAAAGAATATTAATAAATTGCGATTAAGAATTGGGGGTGAAGCATCCTGTTGAATTTAAAATAAGAAGGATTCTTTAGGAATTGGAAGGGGATAACAAATCAAATCAAATGCGTATATTTTGTAATAAAGTCATAATTTAGGTTTTGTTCGATAATTATTTTTGTTTTATATTCTATGTTCTTGAAAATTAAGCTTACAACCCACTACTTTCATACATATATATTTTCGATTTGTCTTTGTTCTAAATTTTTTAAAAATACTTTCAAGATCTAAGCTAAGTTTTGAAATTTAAAAAATGAATTTTTTTTAAACTTTTCTAAAAATTCAGATGCATTTTAAACAAAGCTAAAAGACTTACAAAGAAATGTGAGAAAACAAGAATAAATTTTAAAAATAGAAAATAAAAAATAAAATCGTTATCAAATAAAACCCTTAATATTATAGTTGAAATTCTATTTTAAAATGGTATTAGGTGTTGTATCTATCGATACTTAATTTAAATTGGTAGTTGATATGATTAGCCATATATTTATTATTTTATATGAATTTGAAGCTATGATTACATGGTGGAGAAAAAGCATTAAAGATGCAAAGTGAGATTCTAAAAAAGAAAGGGACGGAAAGAACCACACAAAGTGGGAAGGATTGACAATTGCCTTTCCAACAAACCCAAGAGATTACTATATAATTATTTTATGGAATATATTTTAAGTATTTGATTGAATTTTCAACTTGGCTACTTTTTTCTCCATTTAATATTCAAAATTTAGATATGAGAGAGAGATATCTTTGAAATTATTTTCCTTTTTTTGAGCCAGAACTGTAATAAGTAATTAGTAATTATCCAACATGTTTCAAATTTTTTAAGATGAGAAAAAAAAAACTATATTAAATGGCCACCAAACAAAAAAGAATGATGGTGTTTGTTGAAAATCTTGCAATGAATGAATTAATTACCTCTTTTCTTCTCAAATTTTTAGTGCTCTTTGGAATTGCAGGCTATGGCGATTAGTTAGTTTTGGTAATTGCCTAATTGGGATTATTAATTACTTCAAAAAAGGGGAGGAAGGCCTTTGAGAGTGTGGAGCCCATAAACTTTACCATTTGGGCTAATAATGGGCCAAGTGTTGGGCTGGACGCTAGCCCGAACATACCACTTCAACCAGGATGAATGGACCAGCTCAAGGCCCATTCTTTTTTTTTTTTTTTGACACTATTTTTTTTCTAAGTAGTATACTTTTCATAAACTTTTTTTTCACTAACTTCTTTTCACACCGCACAACTTTTCTTACCTAATATCTCATTAAACACTTTTACTTTATACTTACTTCCTTTGACTAATTCTCTTCGTATATAAATTTTTTACTAATTTTTCTTTTATTGCTCACTCTTTGTGGTTTATCATCAGAGGAAACTTCTAAGTTTTGATAACTTCTATCCTCATTGTACTAAAAAAAAGTCAAATTGTTACCATTTTAGAATTTTAACTTATATTTCTTTTAGTGATTTGTAAACTCTCTAAGTCTCCATTAATGATACTTGAAGGATTTTAAAAGTAAAATTTAGAAGACAATACTACCCCTCAGAGGGCTACTTACAACTAAGCAAATAGTCTTACACTTGAAATTTTGACTTTTACATTTTCCAAAGAACTCTCTCATCATTTTCAAAATCCCAGCAGTACACACCAACACAACCCATTGCAAAGTCAATCAAAAAAAAAAAAAGTATGTCTCATACCACACACATTACAACATGAACAAAAATACAATATTGAAAAAGTTAGCCAAACCCATTTCAAATATGTCAACTGACACATTTCGGCTCGTCTCATTCTCGATCATAGATTCAAACCTCCACCTTGGATGCAATATTCTAATAGAAACAAACAAACAAACCGTGACATTGCCCCATCACCCTCCCATGGAGAAGAAAACATAAGATCTTTTCATCTTCCTCAATCTTCGTCCATGGATTTTGACTCTCTGCAAAATGGAAACAATTTATGATGAAGGGGCCGACAGCTCTCGAATCAGTGCCCAAAGACCAAATCTTTATGAACATTTACCAGTTGGATCGTTGGGAATAGTCTTGTTTGATTCTTCTCCTAAAAAGCTTTCGGAGATTTCTATGATATATCAGAAGACAAAGCTGACAAACTTTCAACCCCTTCCTTCCATCACATTGGACAAGCCAAAAGTCCTTGCTTTTCTTTCAGATATGAAGAAAAAAAAAAGACCACTTGATAATAATGCATGATTATTTTTGTGGGTTAATCAATTTTTT
The DNA here is from genome assembly GCF_001995035.1 of Momordica charantia. The sequence goes on along the minus strand of NW_019104533.1, from coordinate 1,078,993 downwards.
TTTATTTAAAAAAAACAGAGAGAGAGAACTTTGAGGAGGTCCTCTTATAAGGTTTTGTGTGTGTACGTGTGGGGACAAAAATTACAAAGCTAAAAGTTTTGATCCAAAGGTAAAAAAGAGCCATTCTCTTCTTTATCGGACACCATCATTTTTTTTTTAACTCTCCTTTTTCAACACGTAAATTTCTAATCAACAAAGCTGAACCAACAAGCTTTTTTCTTCAGTCAAAATGAAAGAACAATAAAAATGCTGCCTTTCTAAACCCAAAAAACAGTGTATAACATAATTAAACAAAGTTAAAAAGTAAAAAAACAAAAACATTTTGACTCTCTTTCTCTCTCTCTCTCTGCAAAACACATAGTAGTGAAAAGAGAACTGACACACACACTAAAAGAAGATAAAAAAATGAAGTGTAGAACGCCATTTATAAACCGACCAAAATACAGTACTAGTGGGGTGAATCTGAAAATGGATAATCAAATGAACGCATACAACATGCACAAATTAAAGTCAAGAAATAATTCAAGTTTCAATTATTTTGTCAAATGGGGTTAATTTCAAGACATGCAAAAGTTACCCATGTGATGAATGTAATATAAAAACACACACACTCCAAACAAGAAAAGTAACCAATGGAATCCAGTAAATAAACACAACCCAATTGTGTAAATCCCAAATGGAATGAAGACAAAAACATGGGTTAAATAAAATTAAATAAGACCTATTTTGATGTTAGGGCCAAAAATGAAGCTAGGGTAGAGGAAGAAGAAGAAGAAGAAGAAGAAGAGAGATGAGAGAGAGAGAGATCTGAGAAAATTACAGAAAGAGACAGATGGGATACTGAAAGCCATCATGAGAGAAATCTGAGTAATGATTATTCAGAAAGAGCCTATACTACTGACAACAAAAACACCATCATAGCGCAATTAGAAAAAAACCCACAAAAAATTATTAAAAAAAAAAGGAAGCAAGAAGAAAAAGAAGAACAGTCAAATAACTCCATCATTATACCCATCAAAATCTCCACCCAACATAACTAACAGTACAAAATAATAATCATTTTACAGTTAATTGGTTGCTACAATAGAAGAAGGAAAAAAAAGGCATTAAATTGGGAAGCTGAGTGAGGTCATATTCCACAAAAAATAAAGCCACAAAAGGGGAAATTGAAGTTAACCTTGAGGAGATGATTGAGAAAAATGAGGAATACTGAGATGAGGAGACAAGCAATTGGGGGGAATGAAGCCTGGTCCGACGCCACTGAAATGAAAGACAGAAAAATCGGGATCGAATTGAGTGTCCTCGAGCCAGACAACATTCCCCTCAAAACAAACAAGGCTCCATAATTTCTCTTCCTCTTCTTCAGTTCAGATCTTCAAATCAAACCCCTAAAAAACCCTAAAGCCCGCCTCCGGCCTTTTCTTTTCTTATCTCTCCCCCTAGAGTTTCGCCCCTCTTCAAGGGGGGCGAGAAAGCG
>NW_019104533.1:1020624-1077216 GCF_001995035.1 Momordica charantia | reverse complement strand
AATTAAATGTATTGAGAAAAGAGAATTGAAAAAGTAAAGGGGGAAGTCAGAGGAGTAGTTGGGGTTATTGAGGTGCCCGATAATCCAATTCCAATTCCCATTAAATATTTTTGTCCAGTTTTTGTTATCAATCTCATTCAATTTTTTTGAATTCCCATTTCAGTTTAATTAAAAGCAAAAAAAAAAAATTTGAAAAAAATTTCTGAATTGTGTATGAAAATGAGGGACCCTCGTCTGCCGTGTTAACTTTTGGACAGTGCGAGGAATTCGAGGACATGACCACAACTCAAACACACACACTCTATCTCTCTCTCTCGTTTTTTATTTTTTATTTTTAAATTAATTTTAGCTTTTGGGTCTTTCTCTCTCTAAAAATGAGGTCAAAACGACAGAGAGGGTCTACCCTGGCTTTGCTACACTGTCTCATTCAAAGTTTGCCCAAACTGACACACACACCCATTCATCTATCTCAATAACCCTCTTCTTTTCACTTTCACCTAACACTAAATCTCCCATTCAAATTATGTTTTAAATACCAGTTTGTTACTCTTTTTTTTTTTAATTATATGTGAGTGTTCCGATCAGTTTGTACACAATTCAACTAATTTTGTAGGACAATTGATTATGTTGTTATGGGAAGATGAAGGTTTACGGGTCCAAGGCCTAACTAGGTTCAAGATATTGATCACGTTTGGGTGGAGACCTAGGGCCCAATCAGTTCTTAGCTGATCATGGTCCCGACCATAACCAAGTTTGAGTCGACTAGGTCTCTTTTCTTAATTTTTAAAAATGGAAACAATAACCTAGTTCAATTGGTTTAAAAACGAGTAACATTCGAATTATGTTTTAAATACTATTATAATTTTTTCTCTATAATCAACAAGTTTTCGAATCAATTTGTATGTAACTCGATTAATCTTACGAGATAAGCGATTGACCCTACGACAATTGATTATTAAGGGAACACAAATAGAAAATAAATTTCTAGGTAGGTGGTCATCATGAAGTTTGAACTCATCCCTTCAAAATCCTTTTTGATTTAGAAGTTGATAAGTCAACCCATGATGGTTAAATACCATTTTAGTATTTTGACCTATGTATTATTGAAACGTTCATTTTTGTTACTTTTAACTTGGTTTATTTTAGTTAGTTTATGTCCTTTAAAGTGATAACTTTAGTTTCTTCATTCTCATTTTTATCTTATTTCTTTCCATCATAATTTTAGAACCATATTTCGCTCTCTAAATTTCTTGAAATAAGTCATAGATTTGTATTATGATTTTATAAATAGAAATCAAATTAGCATTTTTTAAAAGACCAACGTACAAAATATAAAGACAAATATAATATTTAAATCTAAAGATCATAACGTTTGGGCTGAAAAGACGGCATCCTAATAGTTTTCAAAGTTGTGAGGACCAAAAAGAGAAGAAAGAAAATTGGAAAGTACTGCTACTGGTCATAATTCAAAAGCATATTGATGAGATGATGATGAAGGGAAATCTGGATTTTTAATTAATTAACTAATTAATTAGTTTTTTTTTTCTTTTTTTTTTTTTGCTTTATGGGTTGACAGAGACAAGCCATGGCCTCCTCACAAATCAAATGGCCTTCCATTCTGCCAAAAACCCAAAAGTGGGTTTTGGAATTCAAAAGCTAAAGTCTTAATTATTTCTTTTCCCCTTATCACGTGGGTCGGTTTTATTACCCTCTTTTTCCTTCTTATTTGCCTTTCAAAAATCTTTCTGGAATTATCTTCGGGTTTTGATCCATAATTACCCCCTTTTTCCTTTTCCTTCTTGTTTACACACGTACCTAAATTATTTCAACCCCAAATAATAATAATAATACAAAAAATTCCCCTCAAAGTTTGATTACCTGCTGGCAGATTGATTCGGGTAGATCGACTTAATTGGACTAGGTCTGGTGATCTAGCCTTTGAGTAATTTTCGATATTCCTACATTATAAAGACCCTCATTATAATTGTAATTAATACCAAGATATTAAAGCATTTAATTTTTTGAAAAAGAAAAAAAGGAAAAAAAAAAGGAAGAGAATTCAAATAATTTAGTGGGAGCGTACTGAGTAGTTGTAGCTTTCAGAGTCCAATCACACCACGTGATCTCTGCAAATGAAATCACAGCACACAAAGGGGGGGAGAAGAAGGGGTTTTCACTATTTCTGTTGCGTTGGAATTTTCTTAAAAAGTCAAGGCCCCCAAAAACTACCAATCATTTCATGTGAATTTCAATTCATTGCCTTTTACTGGGCTACAAATCTCAATTAATGCCTCATTTTGCACATTTAATTAATTGTCACAAATTTTGGAGGAGCAAAGAAAAATTATAATTGAAGTTTTTGTTTTCAATTAATGGATTGTAAAAAGATGTCGGAGAAGTTTTAGTGAGAAAGGGAGTGGAGGAAAAAGGTAGCTCCAAATTTCAACGCCTTTTAAAAGTGCCTTGAAATATGTGTTTTTTACAGCCACCACCAAATCAACCACATGTCAAAATCCCATCTTTAAAAATTTACCAATTTATCTCATATAAAATTTTAAAAAAAAAATCTAATAACTTTAGTTACCTGTAAATGTCGTATAAATTGGACCTATTATGTATTATTTCCTTCTTAAAATCTCTCGTACAATTGCTATGATGTCGTACTAAAAAAAAATGTAATGATATGAAAAATTTTCCATCACATTTCTTCTATATCAATAAAATTTAACGATGAAGTAGCAAAGTAAAAAACTATTCTGCCTCGTGAATGGTCTTTTTGTTTCTCATTTTACCTAATTAAAATTACATTAAATGACAAAAATATTATAGCCATTAAAAAAAAAAAACAATACTCTTCTTTTTTAAAAAAGCGTCACAACCTTGACTTTTTTTTTCCTACTCGTGATAGTTTTTTATAATTGTTATTCGGGTAAAATATTAAACTTTCTACACTATGTAAAAATATTTTTTTTTTCATTTTGCCATTCATGTAATTGTTCTGTTTTTTCGACGAGACAAGGGACAAAGGGAATCGGTCAAAATTAAAAATATGGATTCCATCCATCAATTTCAAATCAATTAAAAAGAAAATCAATTTAACTTTTTGTGTCAATTTGAATATTACTCAACTAATTAAAGCACATGTTCCGACCAAAAGGCGGTTGGTTCAAATCCTAGGCCCATATATTATCGTACTAAAAAAACTTCTTCAATATGTTAGACAATAACTCCCTATCCTTTTATAGTTAAATTTCTCGGTGTGAATCACAATCACTGACTTATTATAAGACGAATAATTAGAGCACTAAAGATTTTTTCATAACTTTTTTCTTTCCCTTTTTAAAAAATAAATGTGTTTCAATAAAAGGTTTTACCTAAACACGTAAATAATTACACGGAAAAGTACTTTTAATTTTTTGTTTGTAAGACTAAATTTATTTGGCACCATAAATTTTGCAAGTACTTTTGAAATCATAGAAAATATTAAAAAATAAAAAATAAAGTTTTTAAAACTCTTTTGTTTTGTCTTTTAAATGATAATCAAATTAGTTCTTCCTATCATAATTATTGACTATATAATAATTCAAATACTCAATTATTCACTTATAATAAAAATTATATCTCCTACAATAATTAAATAACTCAAATAATTGACAATAATTGAATTGAATTATGGGCAGATTTGATTTTTAGACTGCAAATACATGCTTCAAAGTCAATATATATATATATATATATATATATATATATATATATATATTAGAAAATATAGAGGTTATTGTCGTATAGTTGCAAATAGGAGACAATAATGTCCAAATTGACTAATTAATATTTACTTGAAATCCAAAAAAAAAAAATAAGTTGATAGTATTTTTATTTGTTTTGTAAAATAAAGTTCAAACGAAAATATGTTTGACTATCTAATTTTTAAAGCTACTTTTATTTTTAAAAATTTATTATTCAGTACAGTTTGCCTTGCTTTAGATGAATAATTGCCTCATAAATTTAAAAGAGAGATTTTAAAAAATGGAGGTACTGAGTTGAATCTGGGCTTTCTCAATGATTTTCTGTAGCTTTTGGGTTTTGGCCTCTCTCTATTGATTCCTAAATATTGGATATGAACAGAGTGGTTCTAGTTTGAGTTTTCATTCTAGTATTACACCCTTCATTAATTTTCATTATTTTTTATTCATAAATCCCATTTACCTTGTTATAGACCAATCTTCGTATTGTAATTTTCTCAGTTCTACTTTTCATTAAAAAAAGTTTAATTTTTTCATTCACATGCTATTAAATGAACAATGATTGTTGTAACCCCAAGTCAAAATTGACAAACAATAATAAAAATAAAAACAAAGGGAGACTTTAGTATGGTTTATAAAGTATGTTGTAGATTAGTTTAAAAAGCATTATTTGGTTGTCTTCTTTGGGTCAAGTTAGATTTCTGAGTCCTTTGTCTCAATAATTTGCCATTTTTGTATAGTTGTACCATTATGCCATATTAATTAACTTCCTTTCTCTTTCCTTTCCTGATGAAGTATTCACGATGCCAAGCTAGTATAGCTCAGCGACAATTTGTATATACCTTCAACTTCAACCATGAGGTTGTGAGTTCAATCCCCCACCTAACATGTTGTGCTAAAAAAAAAAGTCTTCACGGCAAATCCTTCCAATATCAAATATTATCAAACTCGTATATACTTTCTCTTTTAACCTGAATCTTTGACGTTAGTTATGCTAAAAGCTATAAAAGTATATGTTAAGTATCCGAAATGTGTAGATATTATTCTGGAAGTTGGCGTAAACAGAACACGCTCCATGGTGGAATTAGTCACTGGCTATAGGTTTCTTTCTGCATGCACCCTGAACCAAAAAGCTTCAAAGTCCCTGCTTTAGCAAGAGGGTCCTAGATCTATATATGAGGGAACACGAAATGGGCTTTGCATTTTCGAACATAGGTTTTCTTTAGTCCAAGTGTATATCTTGTTGGTCCCTATGTTTAAAGGGTCTTGGTGCTGAAGTTTTTAAAACAACCTTAGACCAAGGAAGTATATATATAGTTTAAAAAGCTCGTCGATCCAAATAAATCATTCTTTTGATCTCTCTTTTGTCCTCACCCCAAAATTGATCCACTTCTCCAAGTTCCACCCCTTATTGAAATCAAAAGTGCGCATGGAGAGAATGTATAAGCTTTCTTTAGCAACTAAAACATCTAAAACTGATCATTCTAACCCCAAGCCTTACATTTTGAGGCCTTCAGAATTCTCCACAACAGACATCCTCTTAAATCATATTTTGACTACTTATCTTGACCAAGCAAATATATAAATTTGATAACACTTTGTAGTCAACCCAACTCAAAGTTTCTAAAATGGAATTTATTAGGGAGCAATAGAGAGCCCAAAAGAACTTATCAAAATGAAAGAATAAAAGAAACTAACAAAACCAACAACCAAAATGAAATTGTAGGGATTCGTCTTCAATTCTTTGGATAAATTAAATGGGTTTTAGGTACTGATCCCATTATAATTTTCCACCTTTAAATCCTCGACACATGGACAGAAAACCAAGATTCTTGTAGACCCAAAAAGGGCAATGGCTGAGCCTTGACGGCATGGAACCTAATCCTTTGGGTCTTGTAGATGAAGTGAAGGAAGGTAAAGTGGCAGCTTTTAATTGTGTGTTTCGTCTCCAGCACACAACTATGACTTTGTTTGGGTTTAATTTGGTTTGCCACTCCGAGAATTAGGATTGGTCGTGTTTTGAAATCTTACCCCAAAGCAAAAACAGGATAAGTGATCAGAATATCACAAACCAAACCCGCCTGATACAAATAAAACAAACGTCATTCTCACACACACTCTCTCTCTCTTTCTCCCTCTCTGGAGCTGACAATTGGAGTGTGAAAGATTGGAGAGCAGAAGAGGCACGGCCTTGTGAAAATGAAAGCTTGGGGAACAATTACATTACATATGATATATATATACTTCAACCATTGACGTCGAACGACTTAATTAGGGTCTTTATATAAGCCAGGAGAGAGAGAACTTTTTCTCAGTGTTTTTGTATTTTTAGGATTTTTGTGTTGCCCAGTTTGCCACCTGTGCTAACAAGCCACCTCTCTATATTATCATATATGGTATGATATTATCTATTTGGGACTCAAACTCTCATGGCTTAAGCCTCGAAGCTGAACTTTTGGTTTCACCTAAAAAGTCTTGTGTCAATAAAGATGGTTGTTCTCATTTATATACTACGTGGATCATCTCTTATGTAGTTAATATAGGACTTTGATCACACTCCGAACAAAAGTTTTATACCAATAACAGATGTATTGTCCTCAATTTTGTACCCATGACTCCTTGTATAGTCAACCTAGAACTTTGATCTTATTCCCTACACAACTCACCAAAAATTGTATATCTATATAAGTTGAGGTTTAGTTAGAAATAAGTTGAAGTTTCGTCAAAATCCGAGAATAATTATTGGAATCTAACCGACAATGTTGGGCAAAAGAGGTGTGAAGACTGAAGAGTAAGGATTTTAGAGGTACAGAGACCGTAGACAGGAGCGGGGTAGGGCAACGACAACTATTTTATTCTCACGTGGTATACCACGATGCAATTGAGCTATGTGCCACGACCAGAACTGAAGGTTAAACGTATGAATTGAGGGCTCCTACGAGTCCTTTTTGGTGCAGTAGTGACTAGTGAGCAATCGGTGGGACATTTTAGCAAGGTGAGGTACAATTTTAAGAGATTTTGTATCTCTTGTCAACTTCATCTTCATACTGAAACATGTAAAAATATTGTTGAAATGTACCTATTTAAGAATGAATATCTATAAATTCCAATAACTATTTTGTTCAACGTAAATAATGAGTCTAGAAAGAATGAATTCAAACTAGGGTGGTCAATTATTTTATTCAAAAAATCTATCTTCTATCACTCTCATATTATAAAAGAGAATTTAAGCAACCCCTTTAAATTCTCAACATATCACTTATATGTCGACCTCCATTTCACACACATCAGATTCCAGTAAGGATGATGTCAATTTTATTTGACAAAAATGTACAAGAATTGGGGTTAGTTGCATTTGTCGATTTTGAACTATTTCACAATTTTTTAATAAGTTATAAACAAGCTATATCAAGTTGATGTAAAAAATCTTTACCATGATGTGGAAAACAAGACAATTAAATTACTTTCCTATATGCGAACTAATACATGTAATTGAGTTAATAAGAATTGCACAGTAAATAGTACATTTATATATGCTCAATTTCAATTCCCAACTGTATTATTTCAAGGGAAATAAAGAATGATTTGATCCATTTCAGAGAACCTTAAGCATAAGGGTAGTAAGCCTATATACAAAATTTAGTTCTTTATGTTTGTGTTTTTTTAATTGATACATAATCTTTTAAAAATTTTAATTTGGTCTTTTACGTGCATTAAATTTTTAATCATTTTTTATAAACATATTCATCACAAACAATAGGTGTAAAAATTTAAACCTACAAACATTTAGTAAAGAAGTAAATGTCTTATCTATTGAGCTATACTTGATTTACTTATCAATCAAGTTTTAATTCTTATTAAACATTAAAAGAAATGGAAATACCTAATCACAAGTCCAATTATAAAAGGCAAAAAGCATATACCATATAGTAGTTGATTTTTTTTTATTAAATAAGTTAATTTGCACAAACTATTATGAAAGGTAATATTGAATGAAAAATTAAAGATTTTTAGACTATTCCTTTTCTCCAAACAATAGACTTCTTCTTACCATTTAACGTAATGAACATACATAATTTTATGTTTTAGCTCTATTTTAAAGATCCCGTATCAATGAAGATATTTTCTAATGCTAATATGTTTGAATTTTTTTTACTTCTAACAACTCTATTCACATCCCGACGTCAAAACCTAGTGGTACAAGGAAGAAAAAAAGAAGAAAAAGAATAAAAACGTTGTTTTAACTTTTAACCAAAATCAGAGTAGTAAAGTTTGATATTAGAAAATCTGCGATATTTTTATTTCATTTCAAAAGGAACGGCGGAAATCGTTCCACGTGGCGAGTACCCAGAGGTTGCTTAAGGGAAAGAAGAAAAACAGACACCTTCCTGCACTTGAGTAAATTTATTACCTTACACGACTCGGAAGCTGATAAAGCAAGACCCCGAAACGTGTCCAATTATTGGACGATGGCTTGCCACTCAGCCACTCACCGTCCGCCACGTCGGCTGACAATAAAATCGATAGACGACATGCCAGGACGCTAAGTTTGACTTTGGGGCATGTGGCGACACGCTATTGGCTGTCGAGTGACAGGTAAGGGGTACTTGTCCTTTGGCAACTGATCTTATTGGCTATTCATTTAGTATTATTATTATTTTTATTTATATTCCAAAAACTTATTGAATATTAAAGAAACTAGAAAAGCTAAAGTGGGGTACCATGCTATGGTGACTCAACCTAATCCTAGTATTATTCTTGCTTTATTTTCCCACAAATTACAAAACTTTGTAACCAAATTTACAAAATACAAAATTAAATAATATTGAGGGAAAAAATAATTCTGAGTTAGTCAAGATGAAGCCAATTATGCACTGAAAATAAATATTTTTAATTTGTTAATTTTTTAATGGTTTTCAAATAAATAGCATTTCAATATATTAATATTAAAATATAAGTGTGATGGAGAGGATGTGATTCATGCAGTTGATATTAATATATTATATAGCTATGGACCAAACTTAAATAAATAAGATAGACAAAGATTATTTATTTGTTTAATAAAATATTCATGTTTAAAATTTCAAAAAAAAAGGAAAGAAAATATTTTAATTGCTATGCTCCATTTTCATTTCCTTTCYTTAAACACGACTAAATCATCAATGAACCCAAAAAATTTAAGTTTATGGACTGGACAAATGTAATTCATGTGCTTTAGTATTTTTCAATATTTGATAATTTTATTGTTGTTTTTAATTTATCATAAATATAGGAGGGAGGATTTTAAACCTTCAATTAAAAAAACATGAAAAAAGAAGTCATTGGTTTTTCCCCACAAACTGGCAACTTCATGCTCAAATTTAAAGGGAAAAAAAATCCCCCTTGTTTAAATAATCAGCTGTTTTAAGCTAAACATGTTCACCCCTTTTCGGTTAACATATGATTTTTATTAACTTTTAATTGTAGTTTCGTTTCAAAATTTTAGTTTCTATTCATCCCTGAAATATGGAAAATATAGTTGATGTTTGGAGTGAAATAACAAAAACTGTTATTTCCATTGTGGCTCCGTCTTAGAATAAGATTCATAAAGAATAAAGATTCACACTTTTATTATTTACATTTTCTGTAATATTATTCAATACCTAAAACTAGTGATTTTTTTTTTTTTGAAACAATCCTAAAACTAGTGATTTGTATTTAATGTATATATCAATTAACGCATATTTTATTAATACTTTTAAATCACTTATTAATATTATTTTTTCTAAAAATTACTTTTAAGTATTTATTTTTCCTTAAGATTTAACTAAATAATTTGCAAATAGAAATGTTTTGCAACCAATCCAAGAATTATTAAATCTACCATCAAAATCAGACTAAGCAATAAAATACCTCACGTGTTTCCTCTGCCTCAAGTTGTCTGGCATCCATCCAGTCTACAGCTTTGCCTCAACTACATAGCCAAATATAGTAAAAATAATGGTAAATATTTTTAATTAGAAGCAATGCAAAATATATTCTCAAACAAATTTGCAAAAACACACTTCATTCCATTCACAAAACTAATCAGATTTAATTTTTCTAAAAAAAAAAAAGATAAATCACATATCCATCCTCAACCATCACACGGTTCCTAGTCTCCATCCCCTTGTTCTTATCTGCAAACGTAAGACTTCTAGAAACCTTGGTGAGAAATATAAGTGGATGAACAGATGGAAATTGAAAATATAAGATTCATATGAGAAGGGGGAGATGGTTATTTTTTTTACCATTCATGCNCATCCCGACTGTCGACGCCATTCACAAGTTCCTCTCTCTACGAAAGAACAAAAAAAATCAAATTCATTGACCTAGATTTTGCCGGAAGTAGGAAATAATGGGGAGAGAGAAAATAGATGTGGGTTGTGCAATTTACCCTATTTATTTGTTATATTATGACTTATTAATAATTTTAATGAGTTATGATATATTCATAATTAATGAGAGAAATATAATTTTACATTTAAATGAAATATATTATTAATATTTTCAATTAACTCAATAAAATTTTGTCTATTCTTTGGAAGAGCTTTGGTTAATTACGAAGGAATGAGTTCAAATCTCATAATGACCACCTACTTAAAAAATTAGTAATTCCTATATTTTTTCGGGAAATTGTATTGGGTAGCTAAACTTTTATACATATTTACAAAAATGTCAACCACTTTTGTATTTTGCAAATATGACAAAATATTTGAATTTTTATTTTCGGAATTTTAATTATTCTAGTTTTACCCTTATGATATCTGATATACGCCTGATGGATGTATATCTGATATACGCCCGATAGATGTATAAACATACCATCTTTTTTAGCCACGCTCCTCGCCGACGCACCAAGTTCATGGAAGTATATGAACTTGTCAATGTTCGCGACAAACCAAAAGATGAGTCCTCCTTGAATGACGGTTCATGGAGGTAGATCACCAACCCCATAATGAAGGTTTGGTTATAACTGCGATGATTGTCAATGCCAAGGTTCATTAGGTTCGGTCGATGGGGACGCATCCACGAATATTCTTCTAGTTAGCACTTTCGATGCCCTTTGGTGGACAAGGGACAAATTGAGGAGGTGCGCGACACTAGTGGTTCTCAGAGAAGGATTGAACTGGATCATGCACATGGAAGACTTCGTGATAGCTGAGTGCCCTCAGTCTACAACATCAACCTCGGATGTCCGACAATCCATGCACTTGAGGTCGTCCCGTGTACCTATCATCAAATGATTAAGTTTCATGGTATTAAGGGTACAAGAATTGTCAAAGGTGAACATTGATCTTCCTGGAACTGTTATGTGTTGGCCTTGAAAGAGTTTGCTAAAGGGATCGAATCTCACAGCGGAAGTGCATAAACGCTTGTGTTTCGATTTTATTTTAGAAATACAACAAAGAAAAGACATAAGAATTATAAAAAAGAAGTAGAGAAACCTTCCTTTGAAGACCGTTCTTCAACGAAGATGCCACCAAAAAGCCTTCCCCACTATTCTCTTGGCAAGGACCGGTTTGTGGGACCCTTATTTTGAAAGTGAGGAAAATAGTGATTTGAGAGAGAGCTAAGTTTGAGAGAGTATGATTTTGTGCCAAAATCACTAAAACCATTAACCATTTCAAAATTCAATTGAATGCATTTATAGAAATATGGAGGGGTGGGGAGGAGTGAGGAGGAAGGAGTAACCTCCCCACTCACACCGTTCACATTTCGTTGCAAAATGCATGTGTTATTTAATTAAGTTAAATCAAAATATATTTAATTAATTAATTAATTAATTAATTAATCTAATTAATTAATTAACTTTAATTAAATGTCACATATTTAATTAATATTTTATTTTAATCATATTCAAATATCTCTCTCATGACTTATAGTTTTAATGTGAATCTCATATTATACTTTGGGATTATGGTAGTGAGAATTATCATTAAAAAAGATTTTGTGACACTACAATGTCATTGGAAAAACTTTCGATGACGTTCAAACGCGTCACCCTACCGTACAATTTTTTTTCCTTTTTCTTGACGGTGAGATATATACTTTCATTTAGACAATTGTGAGACAAAAATGTCATCAGTAATATAATCTTTACAGTTAAACACTGGCATGCATTAATTATCAACTTTTTCCAAAACAAAAATATCAGACATTCGCATCAGTCACATAATCTTTACAGTTAAACACTGGCATGCATTAATTATCAACAATTTCCAAAACAAAAATATCAGACATTCGCATCAGTCACTGCATAAATTAATTACTGATTTACCCAGATAAACTTTAATATATAGATCAATTAGAGATTTACTGAGATTATAGTTTATTAATACATTGATTACCACTCCCTTTCTACAATGATAATCGGTGGATCCCAAACTCCTTCAACTCTTCGTCTATTTTAGCTTTTAAATTTTCAAGAATAACTATTTAGTCCCTACATTTAGAAAATGAATTTTTTAGTTCTTTGTTATTCTTTTGCCACCTAATCCCTTCTGCCAATTATTGGTATTAATATACGAGCACATCAACACATTTAAATTAAACATACTATCTATTTGTTAAAAGAAAAATAAAGTTAGGGATAAAAATGACTATGATATTTGTAGTTTTGGAATCACAAAATATATTTAGAAAATTTTATACCTAGAGATAAACCTGAATATGTTGAAACTTCTAAGTAAGAAATAGAACCAACTTAAAAATTTAGAGATCAACATTTAAATTAAAAAATTGTACATTTTGGCTTAATTTTGTATGAGTTTCTTCTTTTTAATATAAAAATATTACATTATTGTAGGGTAAATTTTCAAGAGAAAGTTATGTTCAGATTGACTTAATTTTTTATTTTTTTTTTATATTTTGGTAGAGTAGAAAGGTTTGGAATGACTTTAATTGTTACACTTCACATCCACAATCTACCAAATGTTAAAAGGTGAATCATTAGTGTGCGTCAATCATTGAAGCATCATATCGTAGAAAGTTGGTCATATGATTTCAACATGTTTTGAAGATATAATTTTGAAATTGGATAAGTTTTATGAAAAATATAATGCTTTGGAAATCGAAATATTTGTTTTATAGGGAGAATTTGTCCAAATTCATTTCCTCCTAGATCCATGTGTTCGAGATCAGCATGTACCTTTCCACAAAAAAAAAAAGAAGAAGAAAAAATGGAAAAGAAATAATAAATGATTACCTTCCACAGCCAAGAAAGAAATTCCCTCTTTCTGTCAAGGACCCCACAAGACTTGGATATATATGATGCATAAAATAAATGAGCAAATATATTAGAGTTATTCCAAATCATACGCTCTCGCAACACCTAGTTTTGAAATAAATCCTTCGTGGAGACCAAACTGAATCTTGATCAGCATGCTAAATGATGAGGCCGAATATTCTCCTCCAGCATCCATGGCAGAGGCTTTGGCCACGAGAAAGAAGAGCATGAACAGAAGGAGGTTCAGCGAAGAACAGATCAAATCACTGGAGTCAATTTTCGAGTCTGAGTCACGGCTTGAACCCAGAAAGAAGTTGCAGCTGGCCGGAGAGCTGGGACTGCACCCGCGCCAGGTTGCAATATGGTTTCAGAACAAGAGAGCTAGATGGAAGTCAAAGCAGCTTGAACGAGACTACACCCTTCTACGAGCTAATTACAACAATTTGGCTTCCCGGTTTGAAGCTCTCAAGAAGGAAAAGCAAGCTTTGAATATACAGGTATTTGTTCCTTGCATCTCTAGAATGGCCTAAAATGGGACAGGCCGTTAAGGATCCGATGAAACGAAAAGGGGATCTTATAAAAGTTTATGATAGACATGGCTATTCCTCTCGTTGTCAATTGATTTTGAGATGGAATTCCATGAATATCAACGATTTTGAGATGGAATTCCAAATATTGATATAGGCTGTTATTTTAGATGCTATGCTAATAGCTGTTATCTCTTTTAATTTGGTCAGTTTCAGAAGCTAAATGATCTCGTGCAGAGGTCCATGGAGGAAACTGAAAGTTGCAGGGGGGGTCTCTCCGTAGAAACCATTGATGGAAAATCTGAAAACGGCCACAGAGTCAAGTATGAGTCTGAAGTAAAACCTAGTGTGTCAGCTGAGGAACTCGAGAAATCAGAACATGAACTAGAGGTTCTTTCCAACTATGGTAGTGGCATAAAGGAAGACTATATTGGATTGGAAGAGCCTCAGCTCAGGGAACCTGCTCAAGGCTCCTTGACATCATCAACACCAAATTGGAACAATTTAGACTCTGAGGGTCTTTTCAGTCAGTCCAATACCAGCGGCCAATGGTGGGACTTCTGGTCTTGAAAAGTAAAAGCACTCAAAGAAAGTATAGAGGAAATGTAAACAAATAAAATTCCTATTTCTAATAGATCATCCTAGAAATGATTTCAGCTCACAGGACGAGGAAATTTTCAGAAAATATGGCTTCTATCAAGTTAAAAAAGGATAGCAATGGCTCTGAAGTAGATGGTTCAAGCACTGATGCTCCAAATTCACCATAACTGCAGATGGAAGTCAGAAAATGTTGTGTGTATAACCGAAAAATTCGATGAGCAACTCTAGGAAATAGCGAACCTACAAAGAGTGGTGCCTTGGAAAACTGAAACAATTTGCTCAGCTTCATATGCAGACAAGGATGCAGTCTGGATTGTTTCCTGTGTACGAGTTTTTCTTCTTGTTCCCGTTTTTCTGTCTGGTTGGTTTAGTTATGCTCTAGTTCTCATTTTACACAAAAACAATCTCAGATTTTTCGTGCTCCTTTAGCATCGTGTCATCTGACAAAAAATTTAATCCATCATATAAAGAAATCGAAGGAATAATGTCAGTAAAAGAGATTTTTAATGCTCGAAATTTAAATAATGGAGATTAGTCCTCTGCTGAGAGTAGCTAAAGTCTGTCCATCTTTTTGATCGGAGAATCTTCCAGAGATCTTTTGATCATGTAAATGAATCAAGTAATAGCAAGTAATTTAACTTATCTTCACATTCGGCCACCTGAGAACATAAGGCATAGGTAGCTAAAAGCAACTAAACATTTTTGAGACACTAAGGTGGATAACTTTATCATTTTATCTTGTCAGACTCCTCTAATTCCGTCCCTCTTGATATTTCCAAATATTAAAACACAGTATCGTCTTAAATAAACTTCTAAAAACTGAAACTTTGTACTATACAAAGCAAATATGAGAACAACCAAACCACTTTAGGGCCTGCTGATCTGACGGAGATTCCATTTTGGCAGTGAACTAAACATTACAAAATCCTAGTCAGCGAAGGCTAGTAAATGCCAAACACTTTAAGGAATATGAGATGTGGAACTCCAATTTTCATAATTTTCAAATCATGAAATCAGCCTTGTTTTCTTTCAACACGATGAACATTACCCTTGTACTTGATTTTGCTAGTACACCCTTGTCCCTTGTACTTTATGATTTTGCTAATACACTTCATCTAGTTCCGAATTTTCTAGCCCTCGTCTATAATAACCTGTCCAAATTTATCCCTCCATCCACGTCAACTGTGTTATTATTTATGAGCACACATGATTCCTGCACTGGAAACATTTTTTTTTTCTATTTTATGCATATTATTCCCCTTTCTTCACTTTCAACTAGCTAACTTCATGTTAACTATAGATAAGGTAAGAATGTAAATTTTACAATATTGAGAGAAAAAAATATAATAACTCATGTTTTTGAAAAACCAAACGCAAAAGTAAGATCTTGAAACAAAGTTCTCTGAATCTTGAAAATTGGATAAATTTTAAAAAAATTTATAATAACGTTACACATAAGGAAATAACTCATTCTAAAAAAAAAAGTGTCTTCTAAAACTATACCTTTTCCTTTTGGCTTTCCTTTTTCCTTCCCTCCTATCTTCCTTTTCTCCTCGTTCTCTCCAATCCCATTCCTCCCCCACCCCACCCCACCAATCTATATCTCTTAACTTTCCTTCCCTTTTT
Source organism: Momordica charantia (assembly GCF_001995035.1). Next base: position 1,061,473 of record NW_019104533.1, on the reverse strand, counting down.
CCTGCACCACTCTACTTCAATCTCTATCAAGCTAGTCATGTCCACTGCTAAGTTATACTATGTAACCAAAAAATAGTGACAGCACAACAGAAATTTTGAAGTGACAAAGAACAAAGAAACAATTATTTCAGTTCGGAAAAGCAGTAGTCCAGCTGCATTGCTGCTGCTAGAAGCTACAAACTAACCTATAAAGAAAAGAAATAGAGAGTCAAGTTCATCTAGAAGTTGGTTATATCATGGCTATACGCATGCGCATATCATCACGGGAGGAGGACAAGCTAAAACAATAACCGTAGAGTGATACTTAATAAAGTCATAAGTACTACTTCAATACAAACTCCTGGATCTAATACAAGCAGAGTCAAATCAATCTGATAACAGGAAAATATGTTGATAGGATATTAATAAACTATGACCTACGACTTGAGAGCTGTAAATAATATCTGCAAGTTTTATGCATTGATTAACTTAATTACTACTTCCCCGTTCCATGATTCGTCCAAAAAGGTAGACTATTTCCAAGAGCTTATGCATGATCCTGATTACACATCTTTAGAATTCAATTTACAATATAATAAGCCCAGAACACTTCACAAGAAAGTAGGCATCCTCATAATTTCTTCTGTTCCTTTTTAGTACGATTCAGGCTTCAAGATGGATATTTTCTTTCTTCTTGGGTCATAATTGGAAAACAAGCTGTCTCTATTCATTTTTTGCCCAATATATATAAGACTTCAAAGACTAGCAGAAATCTACGAAAAACAGAATATCTTTCTGTGTACATTAGAATGGAGAATTATTTTGACTTCAACCTTTCACAGGCACCCGTCTATACTTTCTTCATTTTCAGTTTTCAGAAGAGAAAGGGAGGAGAGAAAATTCAAAATAGATAAGGCATTTAGAATTTAGCAAGAATAACAGGTAGAATTCATTCAATGCGCATTTAATGTGATAAGTCCTGGACAATGTCAAGTGGTACAGAAATATTAAGTGTTCTGTTCACTGCCAACCTATCCACAACAAATTTCAACGAATGCTCACTGCTCACCACAATTTCTAAGGATCACGGAGAAACTCAACGAAGGCAGAATTTATCACAGTACTGAGTTTAATTCTAGGACGAATTAAATGCTACATTCATGGCAAAGATTCCAGTCCCCCAAACTATGCGAAGAATGGAAACCTAAATCGTCAATAGCTTGCTTAAATCCTAGCATTTTGCTCAGATTCTAAGAAGATTCCGAAGTAAAATCATCGCAGTAACAACGATTAGACATTAACTCAATCGGTATTCGTTAGAGAAATTTAAACTTCATGGTCTAAAACTTGAATTGAACTTCAAAATGGTGAAAGAGGAGGATCAAACCTGCGCATTCGGGACTTCTTTCAATGTGAGGAACAGGAGGCGCCGAGCCGAATGTCTATGATTTCCCGCTGTAATTGGCTGTACAAATCGGCGGTTTTAAAATTTGTCCTGAAATAGACCATCGTTGCCAAAATCGAAATATTCTTCATTCTCTCTTCTTTTATTCACCAAAAAAAATCATTTTCAATTATTTTAATAATACTGTAAACCCTATATTAAGTTTAAAATGATTTATTTGTTCTGTTTTTTTTTTATATATAAACTCTGATATATTTAATTTAACAAATTATAGTACTCTCTTTTTAAAATATAAAATAAGACCGAAATATAGACTTCAAAACTATAATCGGAGTAAGAGAACCTAAAATTTTATATTTTAGGTTGAATTCTCTTTTCATTGTGGCTCATTGGTTAGGGATTGGTTTCAAATTTTTCTTCATAATTTTAAGTGAGTGATTGGTCAGTGAAGTTCAATGATTTCAAGAGATCAAACCATGGATTTTATAGAGAGCTATATTTCGGATTGACTTGACTACTTAACAATTACCAGGGCTTTCATATTTGCCTTTAATTTTTATAAACCACACATGCTGATGTTTTCGTCGTTTATCTGCGACAACTATGTTAATTTTCATCATTTGTTTTAATGGTCAAACTGTTTAGAAGCACACTTTAATTATTTTCAATTGTCAAATAAATTTTTTTAATGAATTTACATATACAAAATTTTCAAAATTATATAAATATAGTTAAAACCAATCTTATAATTCATATATGACCATTTTGAATTAATAGTATTTGGATGTTGTATCTCGGTAATTAGATTCCTATCGACCACAATGAAAAAGTTGATAAGTTGTTTATTTTTGGCGAAACAAATAATCTATAGGCTCAATTTTATTGTTTGTATTTATCTCTCTTCGTTGTAAAAAACATAATGGTGCTTAGTAAATGATAGTCATTGACCACTCAACACTTAAATAAATATATATATATATATATATATATATATTTTTGTAATTTATCTAGAAGAGAACCATACTATTTATCTTCTGCTAACCACCGTGCTATTTTTACCATTAGAAGAAAAACGTCAACATGAACTTAGTTGAACAATAATGAATATTTGTCTCTAATTAAAATGTCATGAATTCAAATCCTCTCACCCCACTCATTGTACTTAAAAAAATATCTCTATAATTTTATTGAAGTGACAGTAATTTTAGATTAATAACAATTTAGTCTTTATTTTTTATTTTTTTATAAAAGACAACACCGTATTAAAAAGAAATAAGACTCAAGGGTTACATTAGAAAAGTGGTAACGTCCCACAATCAAAATATCGTTTGTGTATTTTGATGGTAACAATTTAGTAGGTAAACTTTAGTGTATAATAATTTAATTCGTATAGTTTAAAGTTTGTAATTATTTTTCTACTGTATAGTTTTTATATATTAAGATAGACACTTAATATATACCTTCCAATCAATCGATACTGTGACTTGGAATCCACTGCTAAGGTTGTACTAAAAAAACCATCGCTAAGTATCGAGACGAACGGGTTTGACCAATGACCATAGCACCAATGAACTGCTCTGCGTCTCGCTTCGGCAGACGACTCTGTTGCGGAAAGCGGTGGTTTCCCATAGAGACAGCGAGAGAGAACAGAAGGGGCGAGTAATGAACGACCTCTCCATCTCCAATGCAGCCGTAAGAGAACCCAGAGACGACCATTACAGCGCCTGCAAACCCATTCCTTCAGCAGCACTTTACATTCTCATTCCCCTTTTCATTTTGGGATTTTCCGTCTCCATTTTCGTTCTCGTCGTCGTCCACAACGCCTTCTTCTTCCTCTCTCTTCTCCTTCTATCCATCCTTCTCTCCGCTTTCGCCCTCTGGAATAACCTCGACTCCTCCTCCACCGCCGCCGCGCTCTCCTTTCTCCACTCTTTTCCCGACTCCGACCTCCCACTTGCTCGCGAAGGTCAACTCGTTAAGATTACAGGGGTATACACCTTCTCTTCAACTGCATTTGCTGTTATTAGCTGAATGGCTAAGGCTTGAGAGTTAGGACTATGATTTATTTCTGCATATTTTTGCTTCCCTTTTCAGCAATCGGGATGAGAGCCTCTGTAAAAGTTTCTGTTCTCTAAATTGTGCTTTATTTTTTATGTGTTTGAGTAGCCAATGCTCTGTGGAGGGCATTAATTGTCAGTAGTATCCTAAGAAGACTTCCTAGGGATTATGTCGAGAATTTAGGTAAGAATAAGTGAAGTTTCATTTGAGTATGATACGAGGAAGGCAGTTTCTAGCACTTTGATTGAATAACTTTATGTGTTTAATGTTTTTACATCTGTAACATGCTTGTATTGTCTTGCCGAGGGGTAATCTAGTTGGCAAGGGTGCGACGTCTCTTGGTCATACTGGTTCAGATGTCTCAAATTCGAACTTTCTGATTGAGCTTAATACAAAAAACTTTTGATGTGTTTGGGGACCGGGCCTTGGGGCGGACACAGGTGCCCCTGGTATAGGGGAGCAAAATTTCGACTGCTTGTATTGTCTTATCGCATTAATATTTTAGAAATTCAATTATTTTCACATACTTAGGGTGAGTTTGGATAGAAATGTTAAAAAGTGTTTGTAGCTCCCAAAGCCATTTTGATAATCCTAAAATACTTTGAAGTGATTTTCAAAGAATTGCTTCTTTCTTGAAAGTGTTTATGGGCTTTCGTTCAAAATCAATCTTATGAGAAGTAATTTCAAACTCACTGTTACCTGTTTTGGAATTTGATTTGTTCTTGCTGATTTTTTATATTCAGTTTGCTTCGTGTGGGGCTGTCTCCCTGGAATCGTCATATGAAAAGGCTACTGGATGTATTTATGCATCCACTTCTTTATATGAATGTAGAGGAATATCTCTGATTTCTCAGAAGATCACACCTTACTGTGGTTGGAGGTTAGGATATAGTGAGGTACGCAAATTCTCCCCCAGAATAAACCTTTCATTTCTTTGTTTTTAATGTTCTTTTGCAACTGCAAAGCAATGGAGGTATTGTTTTTTCTCCTTTTGAATTTTCTGCATACTTTTTCTTTTCCTCGCTCAGTAGGCTAGGTTACTTTATGTTATTTCGAAGCTACTTGATGATGTGAAGGAAATGACATTTAGCTCCATTTTCATTTATGGGTTAAATGACTCCAGTTGTATTCATGATCTTGACATCCTTATCTGCTCATGGTTGGGATGTAAATATCAGTTTTCTTTTTTCCATCATTGACCTTTTAGGATGTAGAGTTCCAATCTGAAGAATAAAAGTTGGTAGGATTAGGTGAAGATCTCCAAACTTGCTTGCTGCTGTTCGTTTTTCAAAAGCCCTTGGTATCATACTGCGGAAACAACTTTTAACATATAAAGTTGCACCACAAATCTTTAAACGTTAAACAACCATACTTCAATGCAGCTAATTTTTATGAGGCCATCATCAATTCAATTTTTATCCTTCCATTCTAAAGCTAGCAAGTTGTTCTTGAAGTTAATATTTGTACTTCCCATCTCATGCATCAATGATTCAAAGATATACCTTGGTTTCTTGATATCATTTTTCTTTTCTGACATCTAACATGAGGCAGGAATGGGAATTGACTATCTATTCCAATTTGGACATGTAGATAGATTTCAACCGTCAGTTTTTTTTTTTTTTTAACTTGGGTATGTATTTTAGATTTTTAATATCGCTGTACTTGTATTTCTACCTGGCAGAGGTTCTCCACTGACTTTTACATAACTGATAGAAAAACTGGTATTAGAGCTATGGTAAGGGCCGGACCCGGTAGTAAACTGGTTCCTCTTATTATTGAGAGCAAGCTTGTCAATACTACTAGACACCGCAAGATTCTGTCTCCTTCCTTGAGAAAATGGCTAAGAGACAGAAACCTTTCTACTGAAGCCCGGATGCTTCGACTCGAAGAAGGGTAACCGCTTGCCATGATGATACCTCTAATTAGCTTTAACTATGCTTGGCCATAATTTAGTAGCTAATTCCATGTAATTTTAGCAGATATGTTCAGGAAGGCAGCTTTGTCTCTGTAATGGGAATGTTGCATAAGAATAACGGTCATCTAACAATAGTTCAACCTCCAGACATAATCTCTACTGGGTGTGTATGGCGAAAACTTCTTCTCCCCATTGACATTGATGGACTAGTTCTCGGGGTCTCGCAGATAACTGGCCCTTCGATCGGTCAAAGATCATTACATCACCCAGAACAGTTGGCTGACATTTAAAACTTGAAACTGTATGGTGTAGATGGAAATTTTGGATGAGAAGTTCAGTCCACTAGAATTCTTAACCTTTTCTTATTATTGTTGATTTTGATCTTCTTTTAGTTCATCTACCTCTGTTCCTTCAGTTTGCAGAGTTACATTTGCTTGTCCAAAGGTCTCTCTGAACTTAAAATTCTAGATGAATATATACATTGATTAATTGTACGGAAATCAACCACCTTTGCTTTAATTGCATTTGCTAACCACTTAGAGACTAGGGAGCAAGTTGAGTAAAGGCTCAATGGTTCTTCTATACAACAATTACTTGACTTGAAACATTAGGAAGTTGATCTTCGACTATTCTGGTTAATTAGCRTCGGTTCAATCGGTCTCTTTTGATTTCTGAAAATGTCCGATTTTTTGATTCACCATTCTATTTAAGTTAAAATTGATCCTGTTAGGGATGTGATCAAATCCTATATTGATTTGAAATGTGAGAGGTTGTGAGTTTATATGTAAGGACAATGTCGATACTAATTTGAGATCTTTTGGATTAAGATTAAGTGAAGGAGATATAATAAAAAGGACCTGTTGTCTTGATGCTCCAAACTCCATGAAGATGAAACCAATTACCAAACAAAAAGTGGGGATCTTCAGATACTTGGTCTTGTTATAAGTTAAAGGAGATCATGAGTTTATTAGAATAATGTCTCTATAGATTTTTTATTTTTGAATAAAATTCAAAAATAAATTTATGCTAACGTAAGTTTAAAAAGTTTAGAACCAACTTCATTTACCAGGGAAGATTGTGATTAGAAAAGGAAAGTAGTTTAATCAGTTTTTGATAGCTTTATCTCCATCATTATCAGTAACCATGATTGTCATTCTCGTGTCAATATTAAATCACTACTAAATTCCTTCGACAAGAGTGAATGGTGTTGAATCATGCACCAGACGGAATTTAAAGTGGGATTGTGAATGAAACCAGGATACAAATGAACTGTTTATAAAATCTCTACTAAGAATTTAGCAACAGGGCAGTGGGAGAGAAACCTAGATAACACAGAATGTCTTCAATAAAAATTGAAAAAGATTGTCTAGACAGCTCAGGCTTATTGCAGAACTCAATGCATCTCATCTACGGTTCGATTAATCTGATTACTGTTTTTTGCCATAGAATTGCATATAAAATGCAACACCTATAAGCAGCAGGGGAATCAGAAATTGCAGTAGTTTTAGTGAAGATCCTGAAGATTGAGCCGATGCAAGAGTCGTTGCTGATTGCGATGCAGGTGGTCGGTAATCGATTGGCTTTGGAACAGTAGACATGTCAACGTTGCCAACATAATATTGTTCCATTTGGTCTATGGCAGATAGACTGTGACCCACATTTTCAAAATCATCAGTTGCATCTTTTTCTGCATAAATTCAAGATTGTTTTTCCAATCATTCACAAGTTGGTGCAGTCATATTTGTTGGATATATTTAAATGCAGTAACAAGTAATCAAGATGGAGAGACAAAAAATGATGAGCTGCAAAACTTACCAGAAGCTAATATCAAGACTTCATCACCTCCAGGATGTTCTTCCAGAAAAGGGGTGACATCATATACCTAACATGGGTAATGTACTCAAATTTACTTTGGGGCAAACCAATTAAACACATCAACAATATTAATGAATAGAGGAAGAAAATATATAAACCCCTAAACCGAACACCAAAAGAGTCCCAATAAAACTTAGATCCACGACTTCATTCGACTCCTACAATGTGTCTCACTAACCATTTCCAAGTTCCATGGTTGAAACTTGGAAGTAGAAATGAGAGCCCCAATAATTTTTAACATAGAACAGGGAATCCCATCAATACATAAATCTTTTTGAAGTTCTACTTAGAACCTGTTGGTTGAAAGTTCTAAGATATATTCCTCAAGCACTACTCTCTGTTGGTTGAAAGTTCTAAGATATATTCCTCAAGCACTACTCTCTATTCCTACCCTAGTTGCAAACTTACATTACCAAAGTTTTTCCTTAACAAGTGTTTGCCAAACGAGTTCTACGAAATGCATTTCACATCTGCATAGGATTATATGATGTTCTAGTACGACATATATCAGTTGCTCCAGAATTAAAGGAAATAGGTTTACATAGTCCTGACTAACATCAATCAGCTGCAGCTGAGCTTTCCTGTGCATTCAGTTTCTACCTATCATAAACAATTTGCCCCCAGTTCCAAGTATTTGACTAGAAAACTTGTGTCTCATGATCTTCTTTGGAACCCGTAGTAGCTACCTACCTAGAATAAAATTCTACTACAAGTTTCAAACTGTTATCCCACAAGATTGAGGGCCAATTCAAAGACAAATGCATATCAAAANAAAAAAGAAAAAAAGACCACCATGCTTTGTCTTCAGTTTTTAAAGATTATTCCGAGGAAGATCAAGAAACAAACATGTCTAATCTCCCATCCCTCTGCTCTTATATAAGTCTACTGTTCCACTAGCAAAACGATTTGAGTTCTGAACCAAATGGAGATTACAAAATACCCAAAACCAGAAAGAAAACCATAGAGATTATGATTTCAGACCTTTCCAGAGATTATAAGCCAGCAATCCCGCTGGTGATTGTGTTTAGCCACTTCATCGAAGGCGAAAACCTTGGGATCTGAACCCATTCCTGCCACAATAAACTGCCAACAAAAGTCAAGCTCAATCCACACTGAAAGCAATCGTTTAATCCACACATAATCAGACGATTCAAAGACTGAATTAGTGAGGAGTAAGTAGAAGAAGAAGAAGAAGAAGAAGAAGACGCTAGCATTCTTACAGACTAAGGCGTTGAATGAAATTGGAAAGTCGACCCCTATCAGCACGATTTCTTCTCATCAGCCACCAAGCATTTTCTGCGGCTTTTATCTCGCCGGGTTTGCGAAGCTCAAAGACGCACGGATCAATTTTTTCCCCATAATTGCATCTCAGTCCTCCGTTTCGTAGTTTTTTTTTTACCTATTGTAGCCCAAACTTTTATTGAATTTCCAAGCCCTCGACCACGTGATACTCGCTTAAAATGTGCCGTAGCCGTAGGATGCAAGAAATCCACCGAGTACTCTCTGTTTTTTTCAATACTCGAATATTTCATTCTCTACCAACAAATTCACTGAATATTGTATTATTTTTTTTAATTTTGTCTTTACGCTCAATTGACATGTCACCCATACTTTTACTTTATATTCTAATAAATTTGGTTACACTTGCATATCAACAAATAGGAGTCCTTAAGCATAGAGGGGACTATTTTCTTTCATTTATTTATATATATTAAATAAAGAAAAAAAAATTGACTCTATATGAAAAGTATGAGTTTTTTTCTTTTATCATATCTGTGAGTGTTTGGACCAACTTACACATACCTTGATTAATCTCACGGTAAAGTCATCTGACCCTACAACGTTTAGTGTCAGAAAATATATAGAAATTAATTCTTAAAGTAAGTGATCATTATGAGGTTTGGACTCATTCATTTGAACCAATAGATCATTCATAATAGTTCAAAAGTATGAGTTATTCGCTTCTTATCGTTATTATTTCTGTAATCAAAGATATATTTTGATTCTTAAGATTTACTTTCATGAGGTGACTCAAAAGAAATAAATTATAAAAAGTAACTTTTTAAAAAAGTATTTTCACTACAGTTTTTTTTTGGATCAAACAAAAAATACATAAATCAAAGCAAGCATAGTTCAGCGGTAATTGACATATGTCTCCAACTCAGAGATGGTGAGTTTGATCCCCACCCCCTGTACTAAAAAAAATACAAAAAATATATCTTAAAAAACAAAAACATATTAGTAACCTCTTCCTAATCTTGAAGAGTCCAAGATTAAGGATTGTTTTGTTATTTTGCAAGGTGAAAATAATCCTTTCACTATCCTTCTATTTCAATTTTTCTTTTATTTCATCAATTGTTTTATTTTCAGAACTCTAAATTATTAAAATTATTAAAAGAAGTATAATTGGAAACGCCAACTACTAGAGAACAAAATTGAAATATATAATGGGCAATTTTAATAAATGGTATAGCATAGAGGGGCAATTATGGAAATATCTTTCACCTAAAAAGACCATGAAAATATAAATAAATAACATTGTCCCCTTCACAGTGCATAGGATCTGTTTTTCGAGATTCACAAAAGGGCCCACTTTTGCGGATCTCCTTTCCCGACCATTATTTAATTTATTTTAAATCAAAAAATAGATCCACCATTCAATCTTGCCACGTGCAGCACGTGGTTTGTTTATTTTAATTTTAAACACAAATCTACTACTTTTAGTATATTGGTAAGAAATGAAAATGCACGCAGAGTAATATAAACACAATTTTTTTTCGTATATATTATTTTTATTATTTTATTATCGTCGTATTTTTTTTGTACCATTTCTTTGTTCTATATATATGCTTTGTAAATATGAAACATATATAAGCAAACATATCAAAATATCAAGTTATGATTTTCTATTGTATATAAGTTTTACAAATATAGTTTGTTACTAAAATTCTTCAAATCACTACAAGAACAAGAGTCTATATTAACAATTTTTTTTTTTGAGATATTGTGGTGGTTAAAAATTACTACGGTAACAAATTAAAATAGTTTTAAATGTAATAATTATCACAAAATGTGCCATGTTTAAAAAAGTTATTAAGAGCCGGTTTTACAACTTTTTTTGTTTAAATATTGAGAGCCCCATTTTAACATATATGGTATGAATTTAAGGACCGTTTCCAATTAGAAACAGTTACATAAGTGTTCGAAATATTTGATATAACCATTGTAAATGTATTTTTATTGGTGTCTTATATTGCAACAATTAATTCATCCGTACTATAGTTTAAATATGGTTGAATTAGTTTAAAATATAAATAATCTTATGGTCGAATCTTCACTCTTCACTATACTCTCTTCTTTGAACTTAAAAAATTGGATTAAATACTCTATGCAATTTGAGGGCCACCAAACTTTAATCAAATATAAACAGACACACACGAAAATATGATACATAAAAGACACGTGGCTCATTTAAATCCTTGGAAATTTGGGGGGCATAAGAAAATAAATTAAATTCATTATAATATTCAACCATACAATCCTAGGAAAATCCGCTGATGATAAAAGATGGGATCTCAAGCAAGAAGCATCTGCAACCAAATAAAGAAGTCAAATTATTGTATAATGAAATAAATATTATTCAAAACAAAACAGATGATATATAATAAAGATTTTTTTTAACACAAATATCAAATTTAGCCATTCAACTATATTTCATTTTTTATTCCTATCATGAGGTTAATGGTAACATTTCCATATGTGAAATGAAGAATTTGAACATTAATGTTTAAGTCTAAATTTTCCGTTCATTCATCTCGTTTAGTATAAATGTAAGAAATTAATTATTGCATTTATTCTCAAGTAATTAGAGAGAGATTATGGATAAATGAAGTAATAATGAAAGCTTTAATTTATCAATTAATTTAATCATGCCTCTTGAATGGGAAGAAGAAGAAATTGATTCAAAGATCCATCTTTCTTTCACTAAGCAACTGCTTGTCCTCAACCTCAGCATGAATCTTTTTCTTCATCATCTTTCTCATTAGATAATTCGATTATTAAGGAGAAAAAAGAACATAGAAGTCATTTAGATGCGTTAGAACAATTTAAGTTAAAAATTAAAGCTTAAAAAAAATTAATATGTCGTTGAAATTTTAAAGTCATATCTAGATATTACTAGTAGTTTAAAAATATTTTTAATATGTTTGTGAATTTTCAACGATTGTGTAGGGTAGAATTCATGTTATTTAGTATATATGTCAATGCAAGTCATCATATTAATTTGGAATGTGGTTTTTTGTTTAATCCTTGGGAAGAGTTTGGGACATGAGCTTAAAAATCTTGGGTTCCTCATGGGTTACCCACCACACACACACATATATATATTTTTTTTAATTTTTTGTTTTCCCCTTTTAAAATACAACATCATAAAAGGGGAGCAGTTAAAAAAAAAAATAGAAACGTGGTTAAACATTCTTGCACCTCAAACATAGACTATTCGGTTCAAGATTAACACATTCGTGCCTGTCAAATACAGTCTTCCCAATCTCAGGTATTACAACATCCCCAAATTTAACTTTCAGGCTCAACATTCCTAGGACCGCTGATGTCGAAGCTATGCCCAAATGCCCCATTATCACTTATATGACACATTAACTATATTGTTTATAGATTATATGACAAATTTATTTAAGATAGCAGTTTAAATATTCAATAACTTGATAAATTAAAAACTTATTAAACATAGATTTGAATATTCCATAAATGATTAGAGTTTTTTTTTTGCCATCTTTTTTTCAAAATGAGCCTAGCTTAGAGGTAAACTCCTTTATCCCACTTTGAACATTATAAAGTTACCTACATAAACACAATTCTAAAAATTATATATATATATATATATAAATTCTTTAAAAAAATTGTAATGAGTGAAATAATTTTTTCACATTTGTAAATATGACAATTTTACCCGACGAACCTATGTTGTACTAGATTTATTATGATGAGATTTCTGTACAATTGTTATGAAAATTAAATAGGCACCAAAATTAAAAGTTTATGGTAAAGTGATCATAATTTAGCATGAATTCAGAATTAATATAAACAAGTGTAAGAATGGGTGGTGCTTACTCGCCGGAGACTTCTCCCAGCTGGCTTCGCCGCCTCCTTCGGCTTCTTGGCCGAGCAGCTGCCGTTCGCCGTCTTAACTTCCGGTTTCTTCCGCGCCGCCACGTTCTCCTCCGGCGCCGGTTTCGGCTTCACATCAGCATCCGCCATGAAAAGCTCCGCAATACAGAACTCACCACTGTCGTCGAAGTTGTTCTGAAATGTCGTCGCCATTAATGGGCTCAGCTCATCATCATCATCATCATTAAGATCATCATCTACAACTTCATCTGATCTCTTCCCCTCCTTCTTCAAATTGCAATATTCCGTTGGATAATTTCTGGGTTTTGATGATCTCTCAAACCCCACAACGCAAATTGTAAGACGCCGACCATTGATTCTCCAATCCTCAAGAACATCGAAGATCTCATCAACATGCTTTGCCACAGATTTTGTGTTCTTTCTCCACACATTTCGTTTAGACTCAGCTGTGCCATTAAACGAGACAGATTTAATATAACCAAAAAAAAAAAAAAACTCATGTTTTGTCCATCCACTTTAAAATGTCTATAATTTTGATTATGGTCTTGGATAAATTTGGTCTCTATTTACCTACAAATTTTAATACAGAGTTAGGACAGCATATTTGAAAAAACTTATTGAGCATACATAAATTAATTATGATGAGAAAATAGTTAAAAAGATCAAAGAGACCCAAATGGAGACTTTTTAAAGGTATATAAGAGTAAAATTATATATGTCAAGAAAGTACTATAGTCAAATGGAGATAAGTTAAAAGTATATATAGAGGGACAACAAATAATAAAATTACAAAAATCAATAGTATTTAAAAAGGAAATACAAAAATTATATAAGGGAAAAATGGTTAAAAATGGAACCTTTAAGAGGATTGTAGTGGAAGTTGGAGTGAAGCCAGTTGAACATGGCTGTGAGGGAGTTTTATTATATCTTAAAACAAAATTTTAGAAAGTGGGCACCTCGGAAAATTTGTGCACAACCTCAATGTTTTGTTAATGGTCGTACGAAAAGTGGTGCAATAAGAAGTGTATATATATAGAGATGAAACAGTAGGAGGTGGGTGATCAGGTGGTGAAGAAGACTTCCTGTAAAAGGGCACAGTGGGACATATTTGCTACGGTTTGTGATGTGACTCTAATAATTTAATTTAGCTAGGTTTTTCACACTTCCCCATTGCAAATCACGGATGAAATAAAAGAAGCGATATTATGCTCGGTGGAGACTCTGATCTATCTCGTGTATGAAATATTAATATTAGGTGTTCCATCTTAAAACTAATTAACAATAGTTCATATCAATAATAAATTTTTGTAAGTCCGGATACTTAACATGAAATACATTTTCACTATCTTTTTGCTATGCTCAAATGAACTCATTGTCATTGAGGTGTGTATTGGACTAGTACGGTACTATATCAATATGCAAATCTTTTCTTGTATGTATAGATGTTCATTTGAAGTTTCTTGCATCGCAATTTAGATCTAAATTCTACGTCAACAAAGCGTGTGTTGGAAAAAAAATATAGATCAATCGATCATCCTGTAAGTTCTTCAAATATGAACTATTTGATTTTCCCCTTCCATAGGCTAAAAGCAAACAATAACAAAAGAATGAGAGATAGGGATAGAAAAGCTTAACACCATAGGGATTACACTGGTTCGCCCCTATCTTGGGACTACGTCCAGTCTTCTGCAAAAAAGCAGGTTCAACTATAGTTGAGGATATTACAATGGAGATCTCACTCAAGATATTACTATCTTGCTTCTAAATACCCTAACAATGGCTACTTATGATTACACAATTGGAAATACCTCAACTGAACCTACGAGATACAAACTCATTTTTCACACATTGCCCACAACCATTCAAATCTCTCTTATTTTGACTTTGTACAAATGAAACCTTAACAAAAAGGTTCAATTTATAAAATGTCAAATATCACAATCTTTATAGGAAAAAAATATTGTGATCCTTATAAGACAATAATATCCTACTCCTTGTAGGAATTGGTAGTAGTGTTGAAAATTCTTTTCTTCCTAGGACATGGGTCATTTGTTTTGACTCCATTATCCCAACAGCGTGGTTGTCAAATGATTGAAGGTAAATTTTGAATCCATATGCTTCATGGTCCTCTCTTACGAGTAACTTATTCAAATTTAGGGTATAATTCTCGCATTTTTTTTAACATTCTTGGAAATGCAAATTTTACAGTCACACTAATGTTAGTTAAACGTTGAGTGTCAAAATCATTGCCGTATGATTGAAAGTAGACTTCTAGTTCACACGTGTTTTGTGGTCCTCTCTCCTTGATCATCTTCTCCTCTGATCTGCTGTCGTTTTTTTTCCTTTTAAATTATATGCAGCTTGACTATAGCTAGGGATTACTTTTAATGGCTATTTTCAATGTTATTTCAGGTGCAAAAAAAGAAATTGGTTCTGTGACCAATCAAAGAATGAAAAGAGAAACAGTAGTTTTCATAGTTTGCCTTTGGAGAGAGCCCTACAAAACCCCACCATTGCATATGGAAATTGAAGCATCATTTTGGTATGGCCATGCGCTGACTCCCCAACTTTGCATTATATTATTGCATTTTTTCTATTATTGTACCCAAAAAGCTAATTCTATCCTAACAACCAAACTTTGCTTGCTTTCCCCTTCAAACCGATTATTTTTTAACCCGATCCAAATTGAGATATATCGTATTTAATAGTTGATGCGAGACTTTAGTTGTAAACGCGTCCCATCAACTTGAAGAAAGGACAAAGAAAATTATTTTTATCCTATGCATAACTTTTTGAATGATAGAGCACATGATAAAAGCGCTCCTTCTGAGATATAAAGAACTTGAAAAAGATTTTGTAAAAAAAAAAAAAAAAAAGATGGCAGAGGCTAATTTTTTTGGGACAGTCTCTTTTGTTTTCCTATCCACAATTTCCTTCCTTTCTCAATTAATCTCTCATTTGGGTACTAATAGGAGAAAGCTCAAATTCTTTTGCACCATGCCATATTATATATAAAATTAAGTTAAGCTGGAATATACATTATTATTTTAAAATTAGAAAATTAAAACAAAATCGTCTGTAATATGAGTGCGAAATACTTTTTGAGTTTAAACCAATAAAATTTGTGTTACTAGATTTGGTATCATTTTCTTGTGATTGATTGCAGATCAAAGAGAACTTTTTTTTCCCCTTTTCTTTTGTGGATTTCCAAAATGATTTGCTTTATGATTATTTGGTGAAGGGCATAAGGGGATAAAGATTTGGGGAAACCATTTAGAGCCATAAGTTGGAATGAGGCCTCCCCACCAAAATGTTGATTTGTCATATTTTTCAAAGGCACATGCAAGGCCTAGCTTCCCATAGCTACATAAAAGTAAGAAAACGCCATCTTAAACAAAAAGTTGGTTTAGAAATAGAATGATGTTTAATTATTTTCATGTTTTTTTTTTTTTATGTTTAGTAATATTTTTTCTCCTAAAATAATTCGTTTTAATATTTTTGAGTATTTATATTAAAATCTTATAGACAATAAATATATATATATATATATATATATATATATATCCTATATTGCGACCAAAGTCTTGCATTGACTAGATGAGAAGAATATCATAGGTATATAAATGAAGGACAACATCTGAGTTATGATCGTGGTTTATCTCTAAATTGGACAATATCATGCTATTGTGAAAATTTTGAGAGTTGACTCACTGTCGTATAAAATTTTTATTAAATGCCTACACAAATATAACAATGACAGAGAGAAAAATTTGTGTAATGTTGCGGAAATGAGGATTGTTTCTTTATTTCCCAATTGTTTTATTATTATTTTTTAACTAATTTCTTTTTATCTCCACTGTTTGATCGAGAAATGACCAAATCTGTAAACTTTTGGATCGGTTGGGACAAGCTAAGTAGTGAGCTCCAAATGCCAAAGAGAGGACCTGCAAAACAGAGTAGATACTCCGATGTTAAAGTTAGTAAGAGTCCAAGTCAATTCGAGAGAGAATTGGTTTGATCACATACCTTGAAATGGAGCGGAATTGTCTTATTTATAGGCGAGGTCCCCGACAAGGTTTTAACGGCTCTTTAAGGTTGCCGTGAAGGGCGGCGTGATGCCGCAGAGTCAGTTGGAGAATAGGCTGAGCCGAAGTGGTCCAAGTAACGTGTTTGGTCGGCTCGACCGTCCAAAAGGATCGACTCGGCATGAGACATCATGATCGAGGCAAAAACTCGGACAAGGAGGTGACACGTACTGCTGAGAATCCAACCATTGCACGCCACGTGTAAGCCTAAGATTCGCCTCCAACATCCACTTTTGTGATACTTTTTCACATGTATATCAATGGTAAACAAAATGAACTCTAGCACTCTGTTTTCACATTTCAATTCATGTTTATTCTTATTCCATCTCACTTTTATTCTTATTAAGTAATTATCCACTTTTATCTTTTGAAAAGCTCACCGAAAATTTAGAAAAGTGAAGAAAATTAGGCATTGTCTTTACAAGAATTAAAGACGTGTGATTGATACGTCATGTCATTTTTTAGCACAACCTTATAATATATGAAATAACAAAAATAATTAAGTGAAGACTTTATTATATGATGTTGAAATTAATTCAAATATTCCTAATAATAGACATTATTAGCTCCATGCTTTCTATTTACAAAGTGAAGCAAGACATCTTTTTCCACTTTATCATGGATCAATCAATGGCGTAGCCCATTGTATCAGAATCAGATTTATTATCCATCAGCCCATGGATATAAATTTTCCTTTTTTTTTTTTGAAAAGGGGATATAAATTTTCTTTATTCCTTTCTTTGGCATAAATTAAAAATATTACCCTGTATATTATAAAGTATATATACATATACATAGAATTAATTCACAAAATAACTGAAAATAGAAATATAAAATATAAAAATCCTCCAAGTTGGCGACTCGGCGGGACATGGAAAGATCCTCAACTTTGACCCACTGGTTTTCATCCGTACAATATTGTATTAGTAAATAAGTAAAATTTGGGTTCAATAATATGTTTTCTTTAGTGTTCGTCTTTTTTAACTTTAATTTCAAACTTTCATATGATTTTAAGAGTTTTATTATCATCTCTGTTCCTAGTTAATTAAATGATCATAGTAAAAATAGAAGTCCAACCAAATAAATTAATTACTCACACACTCTGAAACTATAATACCTCGTGTCTAGGATTCGTACCAATAGAATTCAGATTCAACACTTGATTGTCCCAACATTCCTATGCAATCTTGTTGTTTGAAATAGTGAAGAGTGTCCTTCCAAACAAACGTAGGTCATTCTCAAGATTGCTCAAAGTCAATTATAATTTTGGAATTCTCATAATTGATCGATTAAAAGGAAATGTGCATCTTATTGGTATGGATAATTACTATCAATTATTTTAAGTTGTTTTTTTCCTTATCATGCTTATATCTAAGGATCACTCTCATTCGGATGTGATATCATTTTATTCCTGTACCACGTTCCTCTCTACTAAAGTGTCATAAAAGCAAGGTTATCTCTTAACTGCTATTTCTTAATTCTCGATCTCAATAATACTGTAAAAAAACTTTAATGTAAATTTTTATTTTTTAACCCTCCCACCATCAGAAATTTGCTATGATGCTCACTCACATGAATATGAAATTTTTTCTTTTCGTCTATCACTGATATTACTTTCATAGATCATCAATAAAGTATATATAATTAATATATCATGTGAAAATATTGTATAAAATATATTCCTAATATCCCAAATATAGAAGTATATATAACTGATCATATACCATTTTTACCTCATTGATACGTGAAATCTTAGACACCTACTATATATTTAATATAAAATACACTATTTTTACATTTTGTGCTATAATATTTTATCACACGAGAAATATGCTACTAATTATGTTAAGGCACGAAATAATAAAATATTTTTTCGAAAGTCATAAAGGTAATGACATATATCTCCAACCAAGAGATGTGAGTTTCTCAGACATATTGTACTAAAAAAAAAGAAAAAAAAAGAAATATTTTGAAAGATATATAGAGTAAATTTAAAGTAAGATAAGAAATATATAGAATAAAATCATAAATTATGTGAGAGGAATTAGGTAGAATTGAAAAAAATAAAAAATAAAAAAATCTTACATTACTCTCTCTTGAAGCACAGTCAGAAGGAAGCGTTCCCATTATTTTGCAGGAAAAGAATCTTACATTTTCTCCGACATATCAAAAGCTTTAAGCATAAGCATAATTAGCAACCACACTTTAATCTTTTATCTCCCACATTATTAGCCATCTATATAACATTTATTTCATGCCGTTTTCTGCACAGATTCTATCCTCGTCTTTCAAATTTGATGGGATAGACAGCTGCCGAGCTAGAAATTTTTTTTTTAAATTAAGAGATTGTGAGTTAATTTCTAATTTTTAATTTTTGTATTCCACTTTTGATTTTGTGTTTTATTTTTTAAAATTAACAGATTCTAGATATAAATTTAAATTTTGTCTCTAAGGTAACAGAGAATTCTAAACTTAAAAATTGAAAGTTGAACAACTCATATGTATAAATTAAAGTTTAGAAATCTATTTATTTCTTTTTTCTTTTTAATTTCAGAAGTATAATCTATAAGATACAAGATTGAAAGTCGGAGATTATACACAAATTAATTGCTAGGAAAATTTTGGCACAATTTTTTTGGGTTACTAGAGACTGAAGAGAGAGAGAGAAGTTACAGTAACTTAGTGTTGGCTTTTGTTCTCCATACGTGAGTTCTGAATCTGATACTTTTCTTCATCTAATCTATCTTTTCAACAGCTCTTTAATGTCATCTTCTATTTTTCTTCATCACCCTCTTCCTATAAATAACCCTAAACACTTGCAACCAATTCATCCATCAGCTGAGCTTTAATTTTTCGGTATCATTTTTCTATTTTCCCTCGGACCAAAAACAAACATTTTTTTTTTTTTTAATTCACTATGGCTGGTCGTTATGGTCGTTCATTTTACCGTTTTTCTTCCGTTAACCGCCCCCTCGCCCCCGGCGGCAACACTTCAGCTCAAGACTCGGCTCAATATGACGGCCGCCAATATCCTTCCGCCACCCGAGACTCGTCGGTGGAGCCCCGGGCTCGCTCGCCGCCGTTCTCCCCGAGGAGAGAGTCCTATCCAGCTTCACCGACGTATTCTGTCAAGAAAGCCGCTTCGCCGCCTTCTTCTCCGCCATACCGAGCCCCGGCAGCACGTACCGTCAGCTCGCCGCCGAGGCTTGTTGACGAATACCCTAAGTACAAGCCAACTACTCAACCCAGGTTGTTAAACTAATACACGATTCTTAAGTTTGTTATTAATTTTGGTTTAGATTTTTTTAAATACGTTTTAAAAAGGTATACAATTTGGGAGTAGTGTTTTCAAATGGCCTTCAAAATTTTATAGGTTATGGAACAAATTACTCGCGACTCAACACCCAATCAAAATTTTGCGTTTCTGTTGTGTCATCTTTTTTACTTATAAAAAATTTGGTAACGTGACGGGTAAAAGATGTGTGCTTACTAGTAAGCACCAGGTATTTTTCTAAGTCATGAACTTTATAGGTATATTAAGACTTAATCAATTTGGACAATATCTCCTTCTTTGATTGGATAGCAAGAAAACTATTTTTGCCTACCACTAAGTTTTGAATAGACGAAAGAGAATACAAACAAAAATAATGACTCTTATACTTTTAGAAAATAAACCCTTGTTAAAAATTAAAAAATACTTGGCTCGCTTTAGGGGTGTTTAAAGGTGGGAGTCAAATCTTATCTTCACCGCTATTAAAAAATTAACATTTTATTATTTTTTGGGGAAAAAATCTTTATCATTAAAGATTCAAGTATTTTGCTTATTTTTTTTTCTTAAAAGTGCATGTTTTTTTTATTTATCACTCTAAGTTATAGAACTCTTAATAGTGTAAATAGATAGCCAATTATTTTCCTTAAATATTTAGTACTAGACTGTAACAATCGAATCGACGTGAAAGGATTATTATTACAATAATTTGAATACGAGAAATACTACATATATTTACATACTCCGCTTTAGTTGATAAACTATCATATATTTAATCATTTATTCGTATGGATAACGTAGGTCACCTGAGGCGGATCAGAAACCGGTGATCTACAAGGCAATAGAGAAGGCGACGACGAAATCAGACCGTTATCCCGAGACGGGTAAAACGACGTCGTCCCAGAAGCAGCAACAGCAGAAGCCAAACGCAATAAACATCTCGGGAGAGAATCTGGGCGCCGTAATGGAAATCGTGCAGTCCCCAAAACGTGAAGGGGGACATATCATCAGAAAAAAGGAGAGCAGAGGATCAACATTACACAGTAATGATCAAAACAACGAACATTCTAAAGACCAAAAGGGAAAGGAAGCAACTTCTTCTTCTTCTTCTTCTTCACTGCCGGCCAACACTTTTTTGAACAGCAATTTCCAGAGCGTCAATAATTCCCTTCTGTACAATGCGTCTCTGGCCCACCGTGACCCTGGTCTGCACCTCGCCTTCGCCCGGAACCCGGCCGGCGACCGGTTCGCCGCTGATGACAAGAAGCACCACCCCAAATACTAGACCGTACAAAAAAGAGAGAGATGATGCTGGAGAATAAAAGGAAAAACAAGGATATGAGAAATATATAATATTATAAATATGTGAGAATAAAATGGTATTTCCGACAAAAATATTTTCCATTAATTTATGTACGTTGAATAAAATAAACTTGGATTTTCTATTGCGTTTGGTTTTTATGTTTGATGACGATTTAAAGATATAGGAATATATGATAAGTGAATAAGGGTGTGCTAGTGCTACCCACATGTTCGATTTTGACATTAAAAAAAAAAGAATAAATAATGATTCACTAAAGTAAAAGAAAAAGAATTTAATATTATTGGTTATAAGTTATAACACAAGCATTATCATATCAGATTTGCTTGCCTTCCATCGTAACATAACATAATATTTACCTGCTACCGTCTCAAGATGACATATTTTTGTTGTTTCTTTCTTTAAGAAATAGAAAAATCTCTTCTCTCTCACTCACCCTCTCTACATTTCTCTCTCCTATCAATAAAAAAATTTTTGAAAATTGGTAGTGAGAGGTTTATCTTACTTCAATGAGCAAGGAAGAAAGTATTGTCAACCGAGATTATAAGTTGATGATGACCACGGGTCAATGTTGGTTGAGAACCAACATGAATCCGCAATCAACATTGACTTGTGTGTCATTTGTAGCCTACGATATTAATAATAAATACAAACCAAAGTTCACCTCTCCAACGAGAAATATGGCTAAAGTAACCACATAACTTCATAATTCTTTTATAATCAATATGTCGAGTAGAAGTTATTTGTTGTTATTTAAACTGTAAACTGCATTCGATAGTCTCTTCTACCTCAAACTTTATAATCCATTCACTAATCAATCTCATTCACCTTCCTTGCTATGCATAGATCCACATATTTGTTATAATTTCTTTACCATCTTTACCATTTCTCTCTCATCTATTAATGACACCCATAACTTTTTAATTAATTGTTTTATATTTTGCTATTTCTTTTTCATTTATACTACTAATATTTTTTCTTCTAAAAAATTTATACAATTTTTATTAATTGATGTGATTTTATTATGAAATATTATAAATTTATACAACTTTTCCTAATTGATGTGATTTTCAAATGTTAGAAAATGAAAAAGGGACCCTTATTCATCGCTTCGTAAATAAGGCAAAACATGTCAGGTATGAAAACTAAGTTGGTTTCGTATAAATATATGAGGTCCCGGCCCTTTCTTTAAATCATTTGATAACATTTCTGAATCAACATTGCTTCTACATTTTTGGTGAAAACTAAAATTAAAGGGAGAGGCAGTGCATGTTCAAATACTTTGAAATAGTACTTAAAGGTTTTAGAATAGGAATCAATGCTTCGAACCCATATATATTATAACTTTTGTTAGGTTCCTTAATTTTTGTGACGTGGGATATACATATAGGAGTTATTTAATTAGCAACGTCTAAAACGTCTCATCAATTATAATATCATTTATACCCTGACTAATTACCTCTTCAAATTGATATAACCCTTCAAATTTTAAAGTTCAAATTTTGGGCAGAAAACTCAACCAATAACCAGTGTTTAGATATTAGCTAGCAATCTTTAACAGTATCATCTTAGTAAAATAAACAAGAATAATCTCACCCGTGGTTCTTTCTTTTTTATTATCACTTAATTACCATATTTCCCAAATGGTAAAACAAATAATACACCATATATATATAGATATATATTCAGATCAAAGAAAAATACATTCCATTAATCATATATATCATTATAATAATCTCCACTTATTCATAATTATTTTAGCAGCACACGGTGCGTAGTAGAACTTTGAAAGCTTCAATTCGTCTAGTAGGTCGAACCAAGAACAGATTGGGCATGGCCATGGGCGGGCTTCTTGGAGAAAGACAGGTGCAGGCCTGGATCACGGTGGCTGAAGGAGGAGTTGTACAGAACGGAATTATTGACCCCTTGAAAATTGCTGTTCATGAATGATTTCGCCGGCAAAGAACTTGATTTGTTGCCTTTCTCATCATCGTTTCCACTCTCTGTGCTTGGCTTTTTCTTCACCATTTCTGTGCCGTCAGATGATTGAGTTATGTGCATGATGGCGCCTACGTTCTCGCCTTTGATGGTTATCACGTCGCTCTGTTGCTGCTGCTGCTTGTATTGGGGCTTGCCGGAGTTGTACTCTGACGGCCGGTGATCGGGTTTCGTCGGCTTCTCGACCTTCGGATAATGTATCGATTTCTGCTCGACCTGATTAAGAATATGTATACAAGATTAAATATATACCAGAACTAACCTGAATTATTCAATGATAAACTATAATTTGATTGGAACAAAACAAGAGAAAGTCATCTTGTTAAACTCATACACACGTAAATTATGGATACATTAATGTTGGTTGAATCTCATTTTTTTGCTTGGATGGTCGTTTAAACTTGTTCAACTCTAATACTAATATCGTCGAGTGTCATCTCAAAATCATTTGGTCAAGGAGTATCATAGTTCATATATCTTATAAATCTTGATAGGTCCGTTTTAGTTTACTTTTTAAAGTTGAACATCTTTTGTTCTTTGTTGCAACATTTCAACACATATCTTATGGAATAAAAATATTTTAATACAAATTTATGATTACATTTTTTTAAAATTAGTAAATAAAATATGACGCTAAAATTGTGACAGAAAAGAACTCGAATAAAATTTTCGACCATATATATAATTAAATTTATCAAAATCATGAGTTTAAACTTTTGATTTGGGAGGTAATTTATTCAGTCATAGCAAAAAAAAATTAAAATGGTCCCTTTATAAAAAAAATATGAAAAATTAAAAGGGACTTTTAAAAATTATGATAACTAAAACGAATAAAAATGGAAAGTAGACCAAAAAAAATTGACATTTTGATAGCACAATAATCAAAATAATTAAATTATACCAATAAAAGTAGTATTTACGTAAAAAGAAATTAATATATATCGTAATATTTAAAGTTAACTAACCTCCGGTGGGCTTCTGGATCGAATCGTGGGCCCAGGTTCATGTTTCGCCTCCGACCGAGGCAGAGTTAGAGGAGAGAGCGGTGCGGCGGTGGCGGCGGTTGGGTATTTGTGCTTGGCAGGCGACAGCGGCGGAGAGGTATAGGAGGGTTTAATGGCTTTGGGAGATGTGGTGGCACTAGACCGTCGTTCGCCGTCGTAACGGTTGTACGACGGAGTTGGAGACAGTGGCTTGGGAGGCGAAGCGGCGGCGGCGGGTCTATATTTTGGAGAAGAAGGCGGCGAGGCAAATTTCTTCGTGGGAGATGGAAGTCGAGAAGATCTTTCTCTAATTGGAGAAGTTTGGAGAACTTGGGCGGTGACCGGAGAGTTGGGTGAAATTTCACGCCCATTCATCGGCGCCGGCGCTGGTGCCGGCTGAAGTTGTTCCGGTTGTGAGGCAGTGGCGGGGCGGGGGAGGGAAGAGAAACGTTGCCATGTGCGGCCAAACCGAGGAAGATTTGCCATAAAGAGGAGATTTTGAAAGATGAAATATTGATAAGACAGATGGATATGATTGGTGAAAGAACTTGTGATTTATGGGTGTGTATTTATAGTGAGAGCCGATGAAATTACCAAACAAAAGCTTAAGCCTGAAAATAGGAGGAGAAAAGAAAACAGAGAGAACAATAAAAAGAGGGAAAAGAAAGAAGAAGGAGATCAAGAGAAGTATCAGATTCAAGAAGCACATACAAGGGGTAAGAAAACATTGCAAAAAGTAAGGAATCATTTGGAGATGAGGAGCGCATATTTAGCTGAGGATGATTAAACGTTAGACAAAGTTTTTAATTTTTAAAAAAATATTTAGATGTTTAACAATCCATATCAATCACTACTGCTAAATTGACAGGTGATAGGTTAGAGAAATATAGAAAAAGATCTCTTTTTCTTACTTTTCAAAAATTAAAAGGTTATCAAATGTTTATTGATTCTCAACCCCAATTAAAATACATGTCTCCGATCAAGAAGTCATGAATTATGACATTTTTTTAACATTAATTAAGATGTTTTGTGTCGTGTATTGAGAAATGGATTCTCATTCTTCCCGCCCCAGATCAAGCAATCTAAATATTGAAATAAAAACATATGTTTTGGAGAGGGAAAAAAAGGCCATCCTTTACGCTTTTGTCCTTTTAGGGGGTTGTGGTTGACAGCCATAAATCCAATTATTTTGAGAATAATATTATCTCCAATATTAATATTAAACTATTTGAGATTGTTATTGTGCATCAAAATTCAAATGCGATTTTGTGAATGACATTCCCTGTTTATTTTCTATTATAAGCAATCTTCGGTCAACGAATTTGAATTATTATTGAATTCTTTAAAATAGTTATACTTTATCAATTGAAAGAAGAAAAAGAAAATCCCCCAAAAGTTTAAGGGATGTTTGTGAGTTCAAACCCAATTTTTGTTTTTATATTCAAGAACTAATTAATTTACCCGGCCTATTTTAAGAACTATGCAGTTAGAAATTGATGTCATATAATGATTATATTATTCTAATCACTATGATTAAGTATCTCCATAATATATGGTATTGTCGCTTTAAATATAGCTCTCACGGCTTTGTTTTTTTTGTTTCAAACAAAATGTCTCATATCGATTGAGATAATTGCTTCTTTTATATACCTTGAATCACTCTCTTCCATACCCAATATGGAACTTTGTTGGCATTTCCTTTATAAACCCGACATTAGTATGTTAGTATATGTTCCAAAAAACTAAAGATAATAATATAATGTTAATTTTTATAATTTTTTATTAAATTTAATCAAATTCTCAAACACCTCCAAGCACTTTTTTTTATGCAAAAAAAATCATAATAATAAATACTGAAAGGGTTTGATGATGAGTAGCTTCATTTCTCTCTCAAATGAAATAGAGAATCAAATTTGAGTAGTGGAACATAGAGAACATTAGGTTTTTTTTTTTAGTAAAGAGAACATTAGGTATATTTGCACAAATATCCTAGATTATTTGTCATAAAATTAAAAAAATGTGTATAATAATATTATTAGGTCGATCTAAGTATGGTTTTGATTCTTGTATCTTTCAATAATTCATTTTTTGATTCTAACTATGTTAAATTTAAAAACTAAGTCCAAAATGATCCATTTGTCATATTTTTCTAATTATATAATGCAATGTGGCATTATAGGCAAGTGTTCAAAAAATTAAAGATATGAACCTACTACATGTTTCAAATTATAAGTTCAAAAAGACTTACTAGATAAACTAATTAAATAATCTTAATCGAGAAATATTTTAGAGTTCTATTAAAACCTTTTTTTAAAAAGATCTACTAAAAACGATTTTTAGTTGAATAAAAGGTTGAAGTAATGATTCGAATCTTTAATCTTTCAACCATACGTGCACCTTAACTAATATATTTAGGTTGCCTATTAAAAGCCTAATTCACTAGATAGACATGCTCCTGAAATTTTAAGACTAAATTTAGTTTATCCCATTTGCTAGTGATGTTTAAAATCAGTTTTTTTTTTATATATAATTTAAAGAAGTAAACAATAATCTATTATTTTCAATTTTTGTGGCATAATTTTCAGGAAGCTAAATAATTAACAGCCAAGGGGAAGACTATGAAGATCACAGCCCTTTTTCACATATAATAATTATTAATTATGTATATTTTTTAAAATATTACGTTAACCCATTTAATTGGCTTATTATTTCTTATAAAACAGTACTCTTTCGCTTCGACCATCGTCCTCTAGGGCTTGTAATTCTTGTTATGACCGTCAACAATGGCTCCGCCGCCGCCGTCCGCCGTGTCGGAGAAGGCGAGATGCAGGCCGGGATCACGGTGGCTGCACGACGAGTCGTACAGCACGGAATTGTTCACACTCTGAAAGTTGCTGTTCATGAACGCAGTCCCCGGCAATTCCTTTTTTGCCCCTGTCTTCCTCTCATCATTTCCGTGGTGGGCCCCACCTAATTCCGTTTCAGATTCTTTCTTTTTTATGATTTCACCGGCGGAATGTTTGGCGGAGGACTGATTTATTTCCATGACGGCGCCTACGTTGTGTCCGGTGAGGTTTATAACCTCCGCCTGCGGCGGCTTACCGGAGCCGTGCTCCGACGGCCGGCCAGACTTCGCCGGCTTCTCGACGGTCTTGTTGTACAGAACACTTTTCTTCTCCACCTCCGGCAACACGCTGGTGTTAAGAAATAAAAAATTAAACTTACCATAGATTTCGAGCAATTTTCTTCCTAATTAATTTTTAGAATTGTTGTTGTTGTTTTTTTCCTTTTTTTTACAGTAATTAATATTTAGAATGGATTGTCTCACTTTAGGTTAAAAGCTTATCCCAGTAGGATAAGGTAAATATTTAACAACTTATGAGATATCTAATAAATTTTAAGGCTGAGAAGAGTGTTAAAACGGAGCGTGAATGAGAAATAGTAGATTCAATTACACATTTGGTGTATCAATATGTGTGTATTTAAATATGTACTCTTATAATTATCTAAATTTTTAATAAGATTACGTCTATCTAGTATATATACTTTAAAATTTTAATATATAGAATAATATTTCATTAGTATTCATTTTTTACGAATTATCATCAAATTTTTAATATGTAAAAGAAATATTTCTTTTATTTTTTAAATAAATATATGAAGAGGTGTCAATGTTGACTAATTTGTCCTTTAAACTTCTTTCAAATATGTTCTTTCTCTCAAGTTGGTGTTGTTTTTTCAATCTAAATTTAGCCTCATATGTTTTAACATTTTTTCAAGTTAGTGATGGTAGTTTAATACCTAGAATGGAGCGCGCCATTTGCGGTACGTGGAAGAGCAAGAGGAGAAAGTGGCGGCGTTGCTGTTCGCCGGGACTTGGCCGGCGAGAGAGGTGGGGTTGTTTGGGCATGTCCCCGGTCGGAATATTTGGTTGCAGGAGACGCCGGCGGCGATCGTGCGGACTTCGCCGGCGAACTACCCACACGTTTGGCGGCAGCTCTGTATTTCGGCGACGCGGAAGGACCTCGCCGGCCGGGAGATGCTTTCAAAGGGGAAGACGCAGGAGAAGCCGATGGCGGCAGGTTGGGTTCGAAAGGTTGCAGAGTTTGGGTGGTCGGAACTGATGGCGGCACGGCGGCGGGAGCTGGCGGCGCAACCACAGCCTGACGTTGCCATGTACGGCCGAATCGAGGAAGATTTGCCATAATGAACGAATTGGGAGTGTTTGGCAACAAGGAAAATGAAATTCCACCAAGAATAGAAAAATTAAAGGCAGATATTTGAGAAACTTTGTCTTTGCATTATTTATATTGCTGGAAGTTGCAATATGAGATGAAGCTTGAGGGAGAAAATAATTGAAAATTCTGTGAGAAGATCAAGTGATTCTCCACACACAATCAAAAATTTTAAAAAATTAAGAACTTCTTCCAATAAAATAGTTTGAAAAAAAATACGAAGGAAAGAATCGGAAGTAATCCTCCTTGATTTATCCCTTTATTAATTTAGTACTAATATTTTGTTTTTTCTCTAATGTTGAAGTTGATGAATAAAGATAATGTGTCAATCCGAACATAGTTCTTAGTTAAAATAAATACTCTCGACCAAACTTTTGAAAGTTTGATTGAAAAAAAAAATAAACAAAGAGGATATTGTTATTTAATTTATTTATTATTAGTTTTTAGAAAGGATAATAAATGAAGGTGAACAGAGTATACGACAATCATTTTCCCTCGAAGAAATAGGATAACAAAATAAATAGATAAAAGGAGAGCATATAATAGGAATCAAATTTTGTTCTTAAAGTCGATTAATTGATTCAACTTGCCCCTCTATTTGGTAGGACAAGGAATAATTTCTATTCTTTAAGCAACATGCAAGTTACCACTAGCAAATTAAAAAGAAATAAAATAATTTTTTGTTTTCATTTTCAAAATTAATTTTATATGGCGGTAACAGATGACTTGTAAGAGTATAAAGAATAATTGTACCTATAAAATTACTCATCGCAAAAATCTATGATTTTGAAATTAAAATTGATTTAGTTTTTTTTTTATAAAGAAGACGGAAAAATAAACTAAGATGAATTGGAAGGAAAATAGTGATCAACTGAGAAGTATTGCTTTTTGAGAGTATAGTAAGTACGATTAAAGTTTTTAATTGTTTTGTTAAAAATGCGATCAAAGTCACACAATAGCTACATAAATAAAGGGAAAGTTCATCGTATATAAATTTGGGACACCATTTTCATCACAATTTTGAATGATACCAAAAGCAAATCACGAGAGCTTACGAAGAATCATGTTAAAAGTGGATAATATCATTCTAAGTTAAATGTCTAACATTTTGGTCAAACACTGTTTAAAATATTTAATATGGTCTAAAAATATGAGATCCTAAATACAAAAAGGTGGAATATTATTCCATTTTAGCTTATTTATTTAATTTAATAATCACACATTTAAAAAGGGTAACAACTTCCATTGCACTTTCTCCTTAGAACTTAAGAGTTCTGGGCGCCGTCGAAAATGGCTCCATCATCCTTCGACTTCCCGGAGAAATCAAGGTGCAGCCCTGGATCACGGCCCCTGCACGTCGAATCATACATTACAGAATTATTCACTTCTTGAAAATTACTGTTCATGAATGCCGTCCTTGGAAATCCCTTTACTCTGTCACTTTTATCCTTCCTTCCCTTCTTCCTCTCATCATCATTTCCATGGCGGACGCCGCCTTCTGTTTCGTTCTTCTTGGCGATTTCTCCGCCTGAACGATCATCGGATTCGGAGAATTGGCGTACTTCCATGACCGCGCCTACGTTATGTCCGGTAAGGTTTATAGCCTCCGCCTGCTGCTTCTGCGGCGGCTTTTCCGGATCCGTACTCCGACGGCCAGTCCGACTTCTCCGCCTTCTCGACGGTCTTTTTGTATGGACCGGCTTTCTGCTTCGTCTCCAGCGAGATTCTGGATTGAGCCGTCGTCGCATTTGCAGATTTAGGCAGAGCCAGAGGGGAAAGTGGTGGCGTGGTTGGTTGGTGAGGCTTGACGGTTTTCTGATACGAATTAGGGCCTAATTGAATGTCTCCGGTCGGAAGATTTCTTTGCAGGAGAGGGCGGAGGGGATCGTGCAGGCTTCACCGGCGGGCTGGCTACACGTGTGACAGTAGCTTTGAAACTTGGCGTGGCAGGTTTCTTGGCCGGAGAAGCTGCCGGCGGTGGGTTGGACTCGAAAGATTCGAGAGTTTCGGTGGCCGGAGCAAGTGGCAGAATCTCAGGCTCTGGTTCTGAAGCAGGATTTGCGGTGGCCGGAAAAGGGCGTGCAATTGTGGAAAGACGCTGCCATGTACGACCAAAGCGAGGAAGATTTGCCATAACGAATGAGATTGTTTGGCAGCTAAGAAAATGAAAACCTAAAGAATGGAAAGTTTTAAGAATGAAAAGACAGTGATAATGGAAGCTGTGTCTCTGCAATTATTTATAGTAGGAACCAGTGGATCTGTTAGAGAAGGTGTGAGGCAGAAAATGGTGGAAAATTCAAAGAGAAGATGAACCGATTCTGAGTGAATGGAAACACAGGCAAAAATAGTAAAAGAAAGAACCTGAAATGCTTCTTCAAAGAACAGATACATTAAATGGAGAAAAATGTGAAGAACAATGGGGAAGCATCCTCTTTAGATTATACTATAACTGCCAATATCATAACTTTTTGAACATGGAAGAAACAACTGAAACTCTACTGGACAGACTTCCATCTGACTACCGCATTGTTGAGGGAACAAGGAGATGCTTCTGCTCGCTAGAAAGCACTTTCTTCTGTGGATTGGGGCGCTCAGGCTCACGTCTCGATCCGGTGTTAGTCTGAGCTTTCTCGAAGATGCACAGTTAGTCTACCATTTGAAGTTGGTACAATATTTGGTAGGAACTGGAATCTGCAGCACTTCTCTGGACCATTGAGACAGGCCAATATCCAAATGCAGACTCTAAAAATTACCTGTTGAGAGCTATAGACAAACGCATACTGATATCTGTTTCGGAGAACAGTGAGATCGTTAAAAACGACATAGAAATGTAAGTTTTGATCGACTTCGAGTTGTCGAGTAATAAGTCATAGCTGAAGGGAAGAAGATTTGCCGGAGGCAAGAAGTGAGAGATGGGAAAGTGGAGAGAAAAGGAAGTCCAAGACATGTAGTTGAGAAGAGGGAGGCCATAAGGAAATGGGGAATGAAGTTTAGACTGAAATATCAGGAAATTAAGGCCAAGTAGTGAATTCAAAGACTTTGAAGACAATTTCAATTCCAGTGGGAATCTGCCATATAAAGAGAATAACATTCAGAGCATTGAGCGCAATGTGAAGATTTCTAGCTGTCTCATTGCCCTTCTGCATTGCAGGTACAAGAGCAGCTGCCAGTGCCCACAGAACAGTTATCCCTGTTGGTAAGCAACGAAATGAAAGGAAATGCATATCAGATCGAGATCACGACGACTACATAGAAATGAAATGGATCCTCCCCGTTTCATAGTCTGCCCAAACTAGTTTCGGTGCCAACAGTTGAGACGAGACCATAAACTAAAGTACCAAAGGAGGGGGATCTGAATGCAATGCAGTGACATTATAAGACATTAAATATAGAAGCTTTTGGTTTACCTGCTCCAGCAAACAAGTGAGGCCCAGGAAAGAGCTTTCCTGTTCTAAACCAGGTATTTACGCCTCCACCGATCGATTCCAGAACTCCGAATCCGAGTAGTATGGAGCCAGCATTGAAGTGCCTATCTCTGAAGGACCCTTTGATCAACTCTTTCCTCTCCTGAACTTCAAATACCAATGCATCAGATACTCTGTTGGTGTTGTGTTGGGTAAGAATTCACAATTCAGTCTAGGGATTAATTCAATCTTAGTATGATTTTGGAATTGTCAGCATCAAACGGATTTGTTTCAATCTTAGAAAGAAAAACTGTATCAATCAAACAAGCAAGCCTTTAATTATAAACGTACTAATACTACCTGCCGAACAAAGGAATCAAATATCTATTTAACCACAGATCACTCACTTTTAAGTCAAAAGTTATGACAATCTTTTCCTAAAAAATTATCATAATCTCTGCTATTCATTTACGCTCAATATGAGTGAAAATGTTTTAATGTTTTTTTACTTGATGCTGTTTACTAAGATTTTTTTGAATGAGAATCAGATATTATATAATTATTAGAAAATATATTTCTTATTTATAGCTAATTACACATGCATTAACTAAAAAAGTACGCTAATATTATTTTTAGTTAAAAAAATAAAGTATTTTAATTTATTTGATTGATAGTAAATATTTTTTTATTATAACAATCTATTTAACATTAATAAATGATAAATAATTAAAATAAATTTACATCAACTAAGAATGTTAATATAATTTTTATTACAACAACTATCAATAATATCAATTTTTATTAAATTGTATTGTTATAATATTTAATAATGATTACTTCTGTTTTAACTAGTGAAATAATAACAAATGTATAATATTTTACCATTTATTTAAAACCCATTTGATAATGTTTTTTTTATCGTTTTCTTCTTTTTCTTCTTCTTTTTTCATTTCTTATTTTTTAATAAATAAAAAGCTTTTTTTTCATTCTCTAAACTTTTAAAATAAAAAAGTAAAATTAATTTTTTAAATCAAATATTCAAACTTTTTATGTTATATTTATTTTTTAATATTCATTTTATAACCCAATAATAATAAAATAATATTTTATTATGTTTTGAAAAAAAAAATGGAAATGGGAACATAAACAATCAACTTTATTTTGATGTTGGAAATTTTGGAAACTTTTCAAGAAATGAGAAAACATTACCGCTGAGTCATGCTAGGTTTGACGAGAATATTGATGAATCCTTAATTTATAGATAATATTTATTAATTTTATATTTTTTGTTTTAAGAATGGATAAAAATATTTTTAATTTGTTTAAGAAACTATCTGAATTTTCTTTAATTGCATAAAAGAAGACAAAAAAGCCTCTATGAAATATTTTGAATTTCAAACTGTGATTCTCCATATTTATATCTATACATAGTCTTTATTCAAAAAATATATATAGTCATAGTCATAGTCATACTTTTTTTCCTTACATATGAGGATGAAAATTGAGATGGAAATTAAGGTTGGAAATATATACCAATTAAACTATGCTCGCTTTTAGTTATAATCATATACTTTTATCGAACGGACGGATAAAATCATATTTTGTAAAAATATATCATAATATATCCCACCACATATTCATATACCAAAATAAAATGGTCGGAGTTTGGCAATTGATATTACTTTATAGCGATCAACGCTAATTGGCACATCACCAATATGTCAAGAGTTCTCATCCCCACCCCTTCCCTTGTTGTTTTAAAATTAAAAAGAAAAAATATATATATTCAATATTACTTTATTTGAATTTTTTTAAAACTCAATTATTTCTGTTAATAGAAAATTGGTTAAGCCAAAGAAATACCTCTGTGAGCTGCTGAATCTTCAATTCAGTGGGAGATGGCGGTGCGTCAATTGGGTTCCCATCAGGGGTGACCGCCGCAGGAGCCAGTTGCTTCTTGAGCTCGTTAATTTCATTCTGAATCGTCCTCACTCGCCGCCATTGCCACCCCAAGTAGCCTGCCCACAGAGTGTACGCGAAAAGGGAGCCCATAACAATTGGGTGAATTAGGGCAACTGATCTCCCCTCCAAAATCCCGAACTCCCCGCCAACAGCAAGCGCATCCTACAACCCAACGAAAGAAATCGAATCGGAAACCAAAGACCGCACGAACACAAAACAGAATCGAGAGAAATAGAGAGAGATTCACCTGCGGATCGAGGAAGAAGGGCAATGCGAGAGCAGTGAGAGGGAGAGTACATGATTTGAGATCGCGAACGCTCCGAAGGAAGAAACTGTACGGGGATTTTTTAGGGTTTTGGGAGAAGTCGAGATTCGTGGGAATGGGGGGAAGCTTGGTGGTGGAATTGGGGGAAATATGGGGGAGTTTCGGGAGGGTGAGGGTGATGGCCATGGTCGGATTCTTGGTGTGGAAACAGAGAGAAGGATGGAGAAGAAAGGATAAGGGAAAAAGAGATTGAAGATTGGGTTTAGATTGATGTGGCAACATTTGGGCGTTGGCGACTGTATAAAGTGGACCAGGGCGCGCCGCTCTGTTCGGACCTACGCCCCCACGACAGCCCCATACACTTCTTATGAGTTGTGTGTAGTATAATCAAGTTTAAATACAAGTAGCTCTCATTAGAACTCACAAGTTTAATTATTGCTTTGCATAAAGTAATTTCGGTTTTTTGTTCAAATTTTTAAAATATCAATTTAGTTATTTGGTACTTGTTGGACGAAAAATTCAAATGAGAGAAAATTGAATTCTGAATTCATCTTCTGACGTATTGAAGAATCTTTAAAATCGCATGGCAGAGAAGATTCAGACTTAGTTCAAATTCTCTCTATTTATATAGTGTTAGTGGTTCTTATGTGGACTTGGTCCAATCTCATCTTGTGGGTTGATCCAATTAACTGATGTTATCGGACATAACATAATTTAATTCGTCAATGTGACACATGTAAGTTTTATATTGATTATAAATATAATTTTAAATTGATGACTAATCATTAGTCAAATTTTATTATTGAACCATACTTTTTACTTTCTTTTTTCATTTTAGTTTTTTTTTTTTACTTTTAAAACCTTTATTTTGATCTACAAAATGACTATTTTGATCTTTATTTTAAAWTTTTTAACACAAAAGGTGTAAAACTTTTTAATACAAATTTATCACTATATTTTATTGAAATAAATGAGATAACAAGAAAAATAAATTAATAAAATGGCCACTTTTTAAAATGAGGTAATATATGGGGTGGGATTATTGATTATATGTATTATATAACTTAAATTATTAAACTTTAGCCTTGTTTTTTTAATAGGCTTATATTCTTTTAAAGGTACAGCTACAAGGATCAAGAATAGTTTCTTCTTTTCGTAAATTCAACTATATATATGGGATGAGATTCAAATTTCTAACAATTTAATACTATTGAGTTAGGCTCAGATTGACATAAATACACGGATTAATAAACTAATATTAAACTCTTAATAAATATAGTATTTAAACTCGAAATTGCTAAAATTTAGGACAAATTTAAATTGTGCCTAAAAAATGAGGCACGTATATAAAAAGGTCAAATTTCAAAACATGACCTTTTAGAAACAAAAATTATTTCTATAAAAAATTACGTGTTCACAACACAACCATATTTAAAAATAAAAAAAAAACTTTATTAAATCTACATCATTCAAATATATTTTGTCCCATTATAAAAACAAATATATATTGTAAATTACCTAATGAAAAAATCTTCTACGCAATGCAAACTTTTTTTTTATTTTTTTTAATTATGCCACCGTACAGTACACATTAAATAAAACTTTGCATTTAAAACTATATGATTTACCTAATTTTCCAGCACGTCGATTCGCTGTATCGACGAAAACGAAATCGACGGCCTGGATTCCCTCACTGCGGCTGGGTATCTTTCGGCCACTGGGTCCCACTTCCCCCACGTGGGCCCAACTTCGAACCTTCCCTAGCGTACGCGGGGACGACACGATTTTATTTTTATTTTCTATTTTTAGTTTAAGTTTGACGAATTTAATTAAACTCAGTTTAGTTGATTCAAATTTTAATTATTTTTCCAATCATATACTTCCAATCTTCTAAAATTTAAATATTTACGTATACGTTTCAATCGTAACTTTAGTCTTTGTGATTTTATTACTTTCGGTCATCGTATTTGACACTCAATTATTTAATTAAACCATAATGTATAATATATGAAAATTTTATAATAGATTATTCCAGTATCTTTGCATATAAACAATAACATATCAAAATGTCACATCAGTTTCTTTTTTGTTAATTTTTAATGTAGTTAATTAGATAATCAATACTATAAGTTTTACAGATTATTAAGGCTTCAAGTTGTAAATTAGTTTACCTCTCTTTGTACTTATAAGATAAGATCGATAGAATAAGAGGATTGGGTTGTTATCTTAAATAAAAGCTAGGGAAAATCGTTTTAAAATCTTATGGTTCAATTAAAATTAGATATTGACTTTTTTTAATATCTTTTTTTAATTTGAATTATGGGTATTTTGGACTTCCTCAATAATAGGCTTTCTTTGTTGCTTATGCAAAAGAGGATACTTGATTAGGACACTAAAATATAGGATTACATTAAAATAATAATAATAAATGTAGTATTTATTATTTAGCTATATTTGTGCGTGTGATGATGATAAGTTTTGAGCTACATGCTTTGTATTTGATTCAAAAAATGTATTTATTTTTATTTGTTTATTAGTATTATTATTATTATTTTGCAAAACTTTCAATTTTGTTCCCTAATTATATTTAAAACCAAATAGTCCTAGTAATTAAGTTTAAAAAATTAGAGATCATAAATTCGAATCTCTGGTCCATACTTGTTGTACTAAAAAAAAGATAAAACAATAGTTGGATGACTTAAGATATGATATGATGATTTTCTATATACGAAATTATTCAATTTGAAGTATAAATCGAGGAGCTTGTAAGAGTAGAACAACGAACGAAGTTATGGTAGTATAGTTGGACATTCAAACAAGAAATGAATTTGGGATATTCTGGTCTTACATATTTGTCCCCATCCCAATCCTGTGATAATTTTACCAAGTTTTCTACCATTTCCTTTTTCAAAATGAATTTCTATCTAGATTTACCTTAATTGTAATGTTTTATTTTATTTTTATTTATATTTTATAACATTATAAATATAGAGGGAAGATTCACATTCAGACCTAAAAGAGAGGAATTTATACTTTTTTAAGTGCCGTTGGACATGGATAGAGTTACAATATGATTTCGAGGTGGTTTAAAATTAGTTTAAATTAAAGTAAGTTTGTTAGAGTGAGCATAACTTTCAATCCACACTCTCACATGAAAAAAAAATATAAATAAATGAAATAAGTTTAGTTATTTTAGATAAATAA
The DNA here is from genome assembly GCF_001995035.1 of Momordica charantia. The sequence continues at coordinate 1,024,371 of NW_019104533.1, read as the reverse complement.
ATAAAAATTCAAGTATTAAGTATTTGTCCATAGTTCCGTTGAAGAAAGGAATATTTGGTAGAATTCTGAAAACGATTTGAGAGAGAAAAAAAAGGAAGAAGTAGCTAAATTATAAATTATTAGCTTCTAACTCCAAATAAGAAACATATAATACGTGACAATTTTTTTGTTTAATTGAGATTTTCTTGAGTCTGAAGGTACAAAGGTTTAATTTATTTACATCAATCATAATTGTGGATTTTATTTGATGAAGATGATTCTAAAAATATTCAGAAATTAAAAAATTGTAATTTATGGATATTATCCTTTTGATTAGAATAAAAATTTTCCTATTTTATTTTGATCAATGATTCACACCATCAGTGAGTCATATTAAAGTTGATTTTTCTCATCTTACTTTTAATTCATATTAAATTATTGTCTTAAGATATAAGATAAAGTGAATATGTACATTTAATTAAGTCAAGATCAATATTTAAATAGAAAACCTTATAATAGTAAAAATAATTAGTCCCGGTGATTTAAAAACCAAAAAAATTAAACAAATTGATTTCTTTTTTTCTTTTTTAAGTACAACAAATTGATTCTAATGTTGGTACAAGTGATTGGTACCAACCATAAATGAATTAATAAAAAAGTTGAGCTTCCAATCCATTAATTTATAGAGTTTTAGTTATAGTCCCTAATGCCTTTTCCAAAAAAGAGGAAAATAAAAGTTATGACCCTAGTAATCATTTCATGACATAGCCAAACATTACTTGTACCAAATTAAAAAAAGAAAAGAAAAAGACTCATCATTAAGCCCTGCTCTAAACAACCTCCATCTAAAAAATCTCAATTAGTTGCATAATAGTTTATTTTCTTCTTCATAGTATTAGTTTTAATTTGATTTTCAGAGTGTTAAATCTTAATAATCATCGCTCAATCAAAAAGCTTAAGCGGATGGGTTTACTTCCTACTCAATCAAATATTATATATTATTTATATAGTTATTAAATATGTRACATTTTTTAATTTTATGTAGCAATGAGCATGTATATATATTTTTGACCAATACTACTTTTCTTAACGGTAATTGACATATTCTTCAAATCAAGAGATTGTGACTTTGAATCCCCTCCCAAACATGATAAAGATGAGTTTTTCTTTTCTTTTTTAACTACAACATGTGGGGTGGAGATTCAAACTAAACTAAACTCACTTTCGCATGTTTGTTAATTATATTAGAACTTTGAATTGATTAAATAAATAATGGGAATAAATTAGAACTAAGCCCAAGTAGAAGAACTAAATTAAAAATTATAAGATTGTAAGGGCCAAATTGATAATTTAACATTTTTTTAATAATCAAATTGAACATTTATGAAAAAGGTTGTCAAGAATTTACATTTGCTCAGATTATGGAGAGTTTCCAGTGAATTTAGACGAATGTTATATCATCAAAATATTCATTACCATATATATTTTCAATGTACAATAATTATACGTATTTATTATTTTTTTTATTTCTTTAAAGTTTAAACGTACAATAGTTGAATTGCACCAAAAAAATCCACGCTGTAATTTGTTGAACTTAAAAAGAAAAATTTGTCATAGAAGAACAATTTCAGTTTTTTTCTTTTTTTGAAACTCAAGACCAATTTCAATTTGAACATATATAACTGAGTCATTGACATATAACCCAAAAACTATATATAATAATAAAATAAAGGTGACATCATCCCTAAAAAGTATTAAAAAGAAAAAAAAAAGAACCATTGATTTAATTTGAAAGTTGAATCACAACTTAGGAAAGGATAAAAATCAAGCGTCAAAATTCAAATCTTATAATATTTTTCCCCACCTTTAATTCATTCGATTTTTTTTTCGAAATGCTTTAATTCATTCAATTTTAATCCATATAAACTTTCAAAAACAATTTGTAATTATCTTAACTTTCCATGAGTAGAAAATCTTCGTTATTAATTGTTTATATAAATAATTTAAGAGAACCCTAATATTGACACATTTTTATTTATCAATAACATGCATGTATTTGACTAGTAAATTAGACAATCTATTTAAAAAAAAAGGCCTTAGAATTGGTTATTAGACGATTAATAGAAAATTAGCAAGGACACCTTAAAAAATTTAGAATAATACGAAAAACAAATGAGGTAAGTACATTTAATAATATATTTATAAACTAGTGCTATACGTGTATTTTAAAATTTCAAATTAAAAATCTGAAAACATAATCCAAAAATAATTTGAAGAAAAATATGGATTTCTTATTTATACAAAACCTAAAAGTGGATGGATAAAAAAAAAAAAGTGATAAAATATGAAAGATTAGGAATCCTCAAATGCAGGAGACAAAGGCATGTTTTTGGCATAATTTTAGGGGGAAAAGGAGATTTATTAGCTAATAAGAGAGAGATAGGTTGTGTTGTGCGCCGGAAGGGAATTGGAATTGGCATTTGAGAATTGAAGAGGCGAAATACCCAAAGGCCAAAGCAGCAAAAGAAAATCAGAAAAAGAAAAGAAAAAATTAATTAATTAATTTCTTTTTGGGTGAATGATATCTGGCTGGAAAGTAGCTGCCAACGACACAGAGAAGTATAACAACAAAACAACACACTTTTATTTATCCCTCTCGCTCCTCAGACTTGACCTTGACCCTCTCCCTCTCTCTCTAACCTGGGGTTTTGCCTTGGCCCTTCACCTTCACCTTCACCTTCACCTTCACCCCATAAAATATGTTGTTTCTTTCTATGGAAACAGGGGCAACCATTCAATTTTCTTTTCTCCTCTGTCTTTAGATTTCTGGGGATTGCTTTTTTTGGGGGCCGGGCCATGGAGTTGTTTTTCAGGTTGTTTTGTTTAATCCTCATCGGAATTTGTTTCACTTGGTTGTTGCGGATTGTTCTATTCAGGACGGGGTTGATTTTCCTGGTCAAAAAATGGTGGAGAAATCTACAAGATTGTTTCCATGTTTACCAGTCTTTGAGAATCCCGGAATTCAATGAGAGCTCCCAGAGGAATCTCTTGTATTGGAAAGTCTCTGCCTATCTCAGTTCCTTGTCCTCTCTCGAGGATTCCGATTTCACCAATCTCGTCACCGGGAAGAAGCCGAATGACATCCTTCTCCGATTGGATTCGAATCAGACCGTCGTGGACGAATTTTTGGGGGCCAGATTGCTGTGGACGAATGAAGAAAACGGTAGCAGGAATTTTGTGTTGAAAATTAGAAGGGCTGATAAGCGACGAATCCTCCGCCCCTATCTTCAGCACATTCATGCACTAACCGCGGATGAGATTGAGCACAACAAGGGGGATTTGAGGCTTTTTATGAATTCGAAATTCAACAATCAATCGCATACAAGGTGGAAGTCAATCCAATTCAACCATCCCTCCACCTTTGAATCGATTTCCATGGAGCCAGATCTCAAAGAAAAGGTCAAATCCGATCTCGAATCGTTTCTCAAATCAAAACAATATTACCACAAATTAGGCAGAGTATGGAAACGGAGTTACCTTCTATATGGCCCTTCCGGAACCGGAAAATCGAGCTTTGTTGCCGCCATGGCGAATTTCCTCTCCTACGACGTTTACGACATCGACCTATTCAAAGTCTCCGATGAATCTGATCTCAAGCTTCTTCTGCTGCAGACCACCAGCAAGTCGATAATCGTCGTCGAGGATCTCGATCGGTTTCTGATCGAGAAGTCGCCGGCGTTGAGTCTATCGGCGTTGCTGAACTTCATG
>NW_019104533.1:989304-1019684 GCF_001995035.1 Momordica charantia | reverse complement strand
GTAGTTAATGATTGGTGGGCAAATCATAATTTGAATGGTCATAAAAAGTCAGCGTAGTGTCGTTTTTTAGATGGATCCATACAAATTTTATCAACATATGATTAATTCCTCTGTGTTTAATTTTAAYCTCACTTGCCTCCCATGGCCAGGATACAATGGGCAGCCTATACTTTGTGGTGTAGTTGTTGTTAGGCGTAAATTGACATTTCACGTAAGTCGAGCCTAGTTATTGTATGGAATTGTTCTCAACCGCTCACCTACCACGATAGCGCTTGAAATTTCGTGGTTGTTGAATGGGTGCCATAGGTCAATGCCTATTACTACAGATAGATATCATACCCACTTGAATCCGATTGCTCATTCTGAGGACATACTTATTATGGGTGAAATTATCCTACGAAGAGGTGCGTGCATTTTTACTTGTAAATAATTGAGAGAGTATTATCATTTGATTTTATTTTTCAGTACAACAAATGGGGTGGGAGGATTCRAGCTCATGACATTTTAGTTAGAGATAGATGTCCATTATTGATGAACTAAATTCATATTGCATATTTGATTTCTTTTTTTTTTTACGTCCACTCAAATTAAAGTATTATGCATTTCTAAAATAACAATAATAATAAAGTTTTTTTTTTTCTAAAACTTATGCATTTTTCTTTCCATAGGCTTTATTTTTATTTTTAAAGTAGACATTTTATATAAATAGATTAAAATGAACCAAAATTAAAAATATAAACACCAAAAAGTCGAAAATATAGACATCAAAATGGTATTTAAAACCTCTTATTTTAGTTTTTTAGTTTAACTTTTTAAAAAGATAAATGGTGACTTTTTTTTCTCTCTTTTTGCAAAGGTTAGATATATATTTTCAAGAAAAAAAAAATGGATCTCGTATCTTGAGATCAAGACATAATAGAATCAAGAGACTTGGCAAAAAATAAAAATAAAAATAAAAACAACGAAGACAATAACAAAATAAAATAAGGACATGTAAAAATAACTCCCAATCAAATTCTATTAAAGTTCGGCCTTTAGATTAAATAATATTTTACCAAGTGATGGTACAAACATAAACCTCAACACTATTTGTTAAGGATCYCACATTGCCATTTTAGACCGAATGCTCGTTTGAGCTTGTGGGCTCTGATACCATATTAATATTCATGGGGTTCCATCTCAAAACCAATTGGCAATGAGAGAGTAGCTTATGTCTATTATAAACCATTGTTAAGTCCCTTCTTATATCAACGTGGGATCCTTAACGACCCTAAATTAATTCCATAATATTACAAATTCTTTAAATATTAGATATTATCTAAATTTTATTACTTTACTTTCATTTTATATGATATCTGGGCAATTTATTCTACCCGCTGCCAAAATAACTTATTTAATCAAATACATGGAGACGCCAACAGCTCGTAGTTTGAAAGGTTCATCTACCCAAATAGATAAATAAATAATAATAATAAAATAAATTGCAGCCATTACAAAACATAGATTCCAATTTACTTACCTAAAGTAATTAAATTCATCATCTAAATTTAATATTCAACTATATCACACGCAATAAATATTATCTCACAAAAAGAAAAGTGATTTCTCTTTATTTATTTATTTTTTCTAATGTTCGCTATTTTTTATTTCATAAAACTACTTTTTTTCTTTTGTAAATAACCAACCTTTTTTTTTTGGTTGTGGGCAATATAACATTGTTTATAATAGAAGCTCATATTTCTAATAGTTAACTAAAAAAAATAAAAATATGAACAAAGTTTAGTGTTACAAATCTCATATTTTTTTTTTCGTGAAAGAATATTATAGAGAATTGGTTTTTTTTTTTTCTTTTCCACATGGGTGTGTGTGGAATTGTGTTGATTAATTGAATAATAAAAAGATAATTAAATGCAATAGTGGGTGCAATTATGTCATCAGTCATCCCAGCTGTTGCTTTCCAATGTCAATTATGAATAGCTCACTTCCATCTTCCAAACTTGTGCCCCATCTCTCAACCACACCCTTATAATAACAACAAAAAATGGCTTTAAATATAGTTTAATTAGGTCATTAAATTTTACGATTAAATATTACTTTACCACTCGTATTTTCAATTTAAATATTAGGTTTATTTTTATTTGTGTACTTTTCCACCGTGATAATTTTAGTTCCTTAATTTTCATTTTTATCTCCTTCCTTTCTATTACAATTTTAACGTGACATTTTCTTTAACTATATTTCATGAAATATACAGCGATAAATTATATTAAATGATTTCGTTGAACATAAAATTAAACTTAAAAAATGTTCAAATAGAAATCAAAATAGTAATTTTTTAAAAGTATAGCGACTTTTAGATATTTTGAGAGTACATAAAGCAAAATAAATCAAAGCATATGGTAGGGGACCAAAATAACTTTTAGACATTCAACTTTATAATTTATATACATATACATCATTTTTTTAAAAACTATTTTGATGGATTTATTGTCAAAAGGTCAAATATTTATTATATTTGGGTACGAAGAAAAGAAGCTTACATTATTTTATTTTATTAGGGATTGTAATTATCCAAATGTCAAGCAATTCATATTTAATTCACTATTTTGTTCATTTGAAATGTTGTATAACTGGTCCTGGTAAGTAACTTATTTTTAGTTGACTTCATAAGCCAAATTGATAAACTTTTCTTCTTAAAAGAGATTAAAATCATTTCATGTCTGCACTTTTATTTAGTCAAAGTTATAGAGCTGAATTGGTTTATAATTAGATGAAAATTCACATATTAAATTTTTTCTAAATCAATGGTTCAAATATACACAAATTGCTTTATAAATAAATTATACTAATAAAGTTAAGTAGTTTGGTATGAAGAAATAAGAGAAGAGGTTGGGGAAGCCCATTCCAAATCACTAATTATTAATTGCACAATTGGGTAGATGTAAATAAATTTTTGATTAAATTACAAATTTAGTTTCCCGATCATAGAGTCATGTTAAATCAAATTTGAATTTTGACTTATTGTAAATTTATTTGACAAAAAATTGAAAGTTCAAGCAAAGTTTAATTTATGGACTAATTTTGTAATTTTATATGAAATTTTTAAAAATGTATAGATTAAATAGTAGTGATTAATTAAATTTAGGTATGATGTAAACATTATTAATGTGTCTGTACTGAGAAAAAAAAATATTATCAATGAGAGGGATCCATACACACGTGACTGGCATTAATAATATAGCACTAATACGTGCACATGCACGACCAAACTCATTATACGCCGCTGTTACCAATACTTTTCTTTTGCACATTCCCCACCATATGAAAATTATATGTTTTTTTTTTATCATTTAACGTTACATAATTAATAGGTCCCTGTATATCATTTAGCTATAAATTTATATTAAATAATTTCATTGGATATAAAATTAGTGTTAAAAATAATTTAAATAGGGAACAAAATAATTAAGAGATATATATTTGATTAAAAAGTTGTGAATTCGAATCTCTATCCCATATTATACTAAAACATGTAACGTTTTTTTCTAGAAGAAACATGTTACGCAATTAATAATAATTTTAAATAGTAAAAGTTAATATTAAAAGATAATGTGATTATAACTCAATAAACAAGATGCATGGCCAAAGCGAGTATAGCTTCACTGCTGAAAAAAATAAAAATAAATAAGATGTGGGATATCTTCTTAAATAATTGTTATATTCCATAGATAAATAAATTAGTCGCATATTATTTTATTAATAAACCAAATTTAATTTTAGTTTCTAAAAACTTGAGATTTACATAATATTCAACTTCCAAAATATATTTTCTTACCTATCCAAACCTTTATTTTAAGATCTAAATATTCCATTTTACTCTATTTTAATTATTAAAATTTTAAAATGTTCGCTTTTTTTTTCATTCTTTCTTTCTAAAATTGAAGAAAATAATATTTTTTTTAGCATGAATCTGAAGAAAATAATCCTTCCTTTTTCCTTAACGTAATTTTTTTTAACACAACATGACTTTGAGATGTATTAACGCATATATTTGGACATGTATTAGAAGTTAAGTTAAAGTAATTAGTGTATTTTTTTTCGAAAAAGGAGTAATTAGTCATTTGTGTATGATTGATTAAATAGAAAATAATATTAAACAGTAAAGTAATTACTTGGTGAAATAAGTATTTTGAAAGTTTATTGCTAGAATAATAATTATTTTAAAATTAAGTAAAATGAAATTTAAACCTAAACTACAGTTGTTGGTCTCCCTGTCTGAAAATCATCTCTTCGTGGACCTGCGAAAGCAAAATCGGAGCAGAGCTTCAGACGAAAAGCCGAGAATGAGCAGCAATGGCGGAGTTACGTCCATTGACGAAGCTCAGTGAACAGCGATGGCCGAACAAGAACACTGAGAACAGATAAGATTCCAAACCTAAAATTAGTGGCTGAAAATCTCTTCTTATCTCCATGGAGACGAAATGAAATTTCAGATTCACCCAAACCCTAGCGCTTCCCCTTCGAATTTGCCCTCTCTCTCTCTCTCTACGTCTTCCATGGATGCCCTAACGAGCTCTGTATCAACCCTCAGAGTTCCATCGACTCTCCACTCATCATCGCGCGATTTCTTCAACTTCAAAAACTCCGCCCATCTTCCTCATCGTTCCTCCTCTAGCAGATCCAATTCGATCTCCAAACCGCCAAATTTTCTCTCTACCCACAAGCCTCTTCAGCCGCTTCCCTTCTCCCCCTCCCCCCGCCGCTCCTCCTCCCCGGTCCTCCACCGCCGACCCGCCGCCGGCTACGCGGCCGCCCTCGTCGATGTAGCTCAATCGGCCGGGTCGATTCACTCGGTCGCGCGCGACGTCGGGAGATTCTCGAAGCGAATCGGAGGGATTTTAAACGACCCGTTCGTGGGGGAGGAAGAGAAGGGGGGATTGGTGAGAGAAATTGCAGCGAAGGGAGGGTTTCAGAGGCCGGTGGTGAGGCTGACGAAGATGTTGATTGAGAAGAAGAAATTGGGGATTTTGAAAGAGGTGTTGAGCGAATTCGAGAGGATTTATGATCAGCTTTGTGGGACTGAGGTGGTTATGGTTTCTTCGAGTAGAAAAATGGAGGAAGAGGAGTTGTTTGGGATTGCTAAGAATGTGCAGAGCCTCACCGGGGCTGCCAAGGTGAAGATTAGAAGCTTCGTTCATGGCGGATTAATGGCGTAGATAAATTAGCTAGCTAGAGAAGATTGTAATTCATGAACAATTGCAGAAGCTTTCAAGTTCTTGTTTGGTCAGTTTGAGATTCATATGAATCAGAAAAAGTATAAGCTTTCAATGGAAGTGCTTTTAGTCTACAAGTATAAGCTTTTGATGGAAGTGCTGAAAATTTAACCCAACCATGAATATTATGATGGAACTCTTAAAACTATCCAACCAAGTTGAAACGAAGTGTTAAAGATTATAAAGATTGAAATGATAATTTAACCCAAAATATTGAACCTTTGTACTCCATAGTCCATGGAAACCAATTGAAAACAGTTTTATGTTTGTAAGTATAAATGTTATCGTCTAAACTGAAGAAATTTCTATGAACAAATACGCAAGGTTAAAAGAATAAAAAAAAAAAAAGGAGACAATTGGCTCATTTGAAGATTGGAGATCGAATCACATGATAAAAGAAGAACCCATATTAAGAAGCCCAAAAGCAATCCCAGCCCAGAATACTCCCTTTTCAGTTTTCTCTATTGCTTGCTCCAATTTTAGCGAAGAATTGGTTCGCAGTCCATTTTGTTTCAACGCCCAACCAGAAAGTCGGTAAATTTTGAATTGTCCATCTTCAAGTTCTGCGAGTGTAGGATTCTTATGAACCAATTGAAGCAAATTCATGCGTACGGCCTCAGAAGCGGCGTAGATTACACAAAATTCCTCATCGAGAAACTCCTCCAAATCCCAAATTTGCCATATGCTTGCGCCCTCTTCGACCTCATTCCGAAGCCCTCTGTTTTTCTCTACAACAAGTTCATTCAATCGTATTCTTCCTCTGGTCAGCACCACCGATGTTGGTCGCTTTACTACCAAATGTGCCGGCAAGGCTGCTCACCGAACCAGCACTCCTTCACTTTTCTCTTTGCCGCCTGCGCTTCGCTTCAAAATGTTTTCCCAGGTCAGATGCTTCATGCCCATTTCTGTAAGTCGGGATTTGCCTCAGATGTATTTGCCTTAACGGCGTTGTTGGACATGTACGCGAAATTGGGTATGTTGAGGTCTGCCCGCCAACTGTTCGATGAAATGCCTGTTAGAGATATACCCACTTGGAACTCGATGGTTGCTGGCTATTCAAGGTCCGGGGACATGGGGGCAGCGTTAGAATTGTTCGACCGAATGCCTGTAAGAAATGTGGTCTCGTGGACCGCATTGATATCTGGGTATTCGCAGAATGGCAAGTATGCCAAGGCACTGGAGATGTTTCTGAGATTGGAAAATGAGAGAGGCATTAAACCAAATGAGGTTACCGTAGCTAGTGTTCTTCCTGCCTGTGCTCAGCTTGGGGCGTTGGATATTGGGAGGAGGATTGAAGCATACGCACGAAATAATGGTTTTTTCAAAAACTTGTACGTAAGTAATGCTATACTGGAAGTGCATGCCAGGTGCGGGAATATTGAGGAAGCTAGACAAGTTTTTGATGAGATTGGAAGCAAAAGAAACTTGTGCTCGTGGAATACCATGATTATGGGATTGGCTGTCCATGGAAGATGCAGCCATGCTATGGAGCTTTATGATCAAATGCTGGTGACCCTTCTGTCTTGTTCTGCCTTTATCTTGTTTGGATTTTAGTTTCTAAATCACGACTAAGCTCAAAGACTATGTTATACTTAATCAACACTATTCTCAAACTTGTGGGCTTGGAAATTATATCGAGTTTGATATAGTTTTTTAAAAAATGCTAGCAAAGTACTTGTATAAACATTTTATAGCACTTTTGTAAGAAGCACTAGTTAAGTTATTCCTGTAAAAGTAGTTTAAGTGTTGAATAACTTTTAACCATGTAACTTTCTGTAATCATATATCATGAGAAATTTTAGAAGTGCTTTTAATCGGTTAAAAACACTCTTTATCATTCAAAAAGTCATTTCAAACTCATTAAAGATCTAACCGGTTACCATATCAAAGCTCCCTGTTCGGATACCATTCAAACTACTGCTAAATCTAAAAGTTTAAATTGATACATTATCATATGTTTTATCTTTTATGTGTGTTCTCTTAACAACTAATCGGTAGTGTCAAATCTTTCTTACATCAGACACAAAGAATAAGACCTGATGACGTTACATTCATAGGTCTTCTCTTGGCTTGCACTCACGGGGGCATGGTTGCGAAAGGCCGACAACTCTTCGAATCAATGGAAAGTAAGTTTCAAATTGCTCCTAAATTAGAGCACTATGGCTGCTTGGTTGATCTATTAGGCAGGGCTGGAGAACTAGAAGAAGCTTACAATCTCATTCAAACCATGCCTATGGTTCCTGATTCTGTAATTTGGGGAGCTCTTCTGGGAGCTTGCAGCTTCCATGGCAGTGTCGAATTAGCTGAAGTAGCAGCTGAGTCTCTCTTCAAGCTCGAGCCGTGGAACCCTGGAAATTATGTCATTCTCTCGAACATTTATGCATCGGCTGGTGATTGGCGCGGAGTTGCGAGGCTGAGGAAGACGATGAAGGGAGGACATATTACAAAGAGAGCAGGGTATAGTTATATTGAAGTGGGAGATGGTATTCATGAGTTCATTGTAGAAGATAGATCACATCTGAAGAGTGATGAAATATATGCTTTACTTCATGGAATTTATTCAATTATTAAACTTCAGAAGCCTGCACTTCATAGTCAGAATGAAGGTGAAGAACTACTCCATTCATTTATCTAATGAATTAGTATGAAATTGATCCATGCTATTTCTATTTATATTCAGTCACTTTACTAATTATCTTATTATTTTATCCAATGGCAGTCAGGCTTTTCTCTATTGATTTTTTGCATTATCAATTATGTGAATTCTTCCCGGTTGTTAAAAATTTGATGTCAGTGACACAATTCAAGATTTCCATAATTTTTCTGAAGTATATTTTGCCTTGGGATTGTGTGGAGCTTGTTAAGAATAAAATAATAGATATAATATTGAAAGATGTCCATATAAATAGGGGTGTTCAAGGGGTCGGGCACGACAATGCATAAACTTACCCATGCCTGTCCCATTTAATTCTCCACGAAATTTTGCAGCATCCAGACAGGAATTTCTACTAATTCTTGTTAAATCAAATTAGTTTCTTTTTACATCTAATTAAAAGTTTCCTTCTCAGGAATGAATCCCCACTAAAAAACAGAGCTGGGAGAGGAGCCTAAAGGAGGAACACGGTACATATAGTTAGCTTTAATACTTAATATGATGTAGTATGCTATCGAAAAAAATATATGCATTCAAAATCTCATTACAATAGTATTTAGGATTTTTTAATCGTTTTAAGACAATTTTTTCAACTAGTTGAGATAGATATCTTCGATAGTTTGAGATTCGAATCTCCACATATTATTGAATTGATTCATGTGTCTAAATTTTCCATTTGCTTAGTGTTCCCAAGTGCTTAATCTCCGGTGTATGTCTCTTTTCTACATATCATTAGTGTCTTAATTATTACACCTCTTGGTTGTCCTGTTCGTAAATAGTGACAATTCATGGTTCATTTTAAAATGATGCAATTTAAGAAATTGGAGTAAAACTTAGTTTGAAATTCCAAAATTCTATTTTATTTTATGTTTCAATTTTATATTTTATCTAATTTTGTTTTCTCCCGTTGTTCGTAGTGATTTACTTCGCTTCTTAATTTTACAATAGAGATTAGAGTTTAGAAACCGAAACAATGCTCAGAATTGGGCCTTCTTTCATTTGAGGCCCAAACCATCTTCTCGTTCTAATATTTTTAAATCCCCGAAAACCCCTTCTGGCAATCTAACGGTGAAGCCTCGGTCAATAAAACATTCTATGTAAAGTCAGTTAATCGAACGGTCGAAATATTTCGTCCGGTATCAATGCTAAGGCTTTCTTCGGCTATTTAAAAAGAATCAATCGGCTTACATAGGGTTTCATCGAAAAGACACAGACTTTCTCTTCGTTTCTCTCCTAGGGTTTTTCTTCTCCCGTTCGAATCGAAGAATCTGCGAGGTTTGATTTCTTCAATCCTTTGATCCACGCTATTCTATCTTCTTCATTACGCTAGTTGATCGTTTTATTTCTGTTTCTGGTCAAATCCCGAGAGTAAGTTATTGTTTCACGCATTCATTTAGTCCCTATAATCGTCACTTCTCTATTCTGGTTTGGCTGTAAAGGAAATTGATAGCATAATGCTGATGAAGTTGATTTCTAATCTTTTTTCACGGAAGCTGTTATCTTCTTTCACTTATTATTTGTTTAATCTTGTTAACTTATTGTCTTCGCTTTTTTTGGGTTGAATGTTTTGTACAGCGCGATTGACAGTAGCAACTATGAGGCCGATATTTGTTGGGAACTTTGGGTATGACACCCGGCAATCGGAGCTGGAGCGGTTATTCGCAAAATATGGGAGAGTTGAAAGGATCGACATGAAATCTGGTATATTGCAATTTCTTTGTGATAGTATGGAATGCTCGTCTTTAACCAAGTTATTATGAAATTGGTCATAACTTTTGCAGATTTTATTCTTATGAGGATCATTTTAATGGTCAGATTTAAACCAATTGCTAATGTCAATTGTTACTCTTAAGACTATTTATTTGTATTACAAATGATGAAATGGGTTGGTTGAGGTGCGTGCTTAATTTTTTTGCTCTTGTACATTGTCAAACTGAAAATTTTGTTAGCAAGTTTTGACGTCGAAGCTAATTTATGTATAGATATTATTGTGCTCATCTTGGTTAAGTACCTGCGATCGGATATTGCATTTGGATTATGGGTATACATTTCAGTCTGTATGTTATGTATGTATTGATGGATGACTCTTTGGATATACGTCTTACTAAATAGTGTGGTATGTAATTCCCATCTTCAAATGTCCTTGTTGGTTATCTTTTTTTTTTAGTTACTTGTTCTTGACTTTGCTCAAATTTGATCATTCGAATCATCTTTACTTCTCCTTGTAAACCAATCTTGCTTACTCTGGGTTATGAGTTTAAATTGTTGTTAACTACTGTAATGTCCTTGGCCCTCACCTGCTATGCTGAGATCCTTAACCCTCCTTAGTGATATATTAGTCAATGATTTAATACACTTTTTAGGTATATTGGTTTATTAAATCATGGTATTTGTGTTCGTGGCTTTGGCTGCTCCACTGATATTAGAACTAGGTATGAAAGTAATGTCATGTTTTTACTAATAATACTAAAATTGATGTTTTTTCAATTATAAAACCCAGTTCTGTGACATGGACGCGTAGCTTTCATGCTATGATAATATCCAATGTCCTCTTTTCTGATGGAAAATTGATGGCAGACACGAATTTACTATTTTATGGGGAAAACCTCCATATAAGATGTTTCTTTTGACGCAGGAATTTCTACTAAGGAAAATGAGCCAAGCTACTATATCGGCTCACCACCATCTGTGCATAATAATTAATTTGGAAGGAAACTTCCTGCTAGCCTCTCCTACAGATAGCATCATCCTGATTTTTCTTCAATCAATCATTCGTCATTCATCTACCTCATCACTTAAGTTGCATTCACCAGGATCGTCTTAATGGATTGATCTTTATCTCATGCCTCATCAATTAAGTTGCAATTCACCAGACTCGTCTTAATGGATTGATCTTTATCTCATGCCTTGCCTACCTATCATCACTGATCATAGGACATGACTGAAATCTGGCCATGCCTTCCATATGATAATAGTGGCTGAAATGAAATCTGTCATGCCATGCCATGCCTTCCATTTCTGAACTCGTGCTGTGTGAAAGGCGAAGCATGGTTGAAATTTTGGATTTAAACCTTTAGTATGCAACCATCTTAGTTCATCATGCAACGTCTCTACCGCTATATGTGCATCAGTCCTCCCATATTTGCAGGTGTTGTACTTTTTATAGTTTATCCCAGGGAAAGAAATCTTGAGGTTGAGTGACATAGCTGCTAAATGGATAACTATCTGACATCTTACCTTGGTGTATGTCTAATTAGTTTAATTTGCAGGTTTTGCTTTTGTTTACTTTGAAGATGAGAGGGATGCGGAAGATGCCATTCGTGGCCTTGATAATATGGCATTTGGTTATGATAGACGCAGATTGTCTGTGGAATGGGCTAGGGTAGAGATCTCTCTCTCTGTCTCCATATTATCCCATTCAATATGTGGTTATATCTTACATTTTTTTTTGTTGTGTTAGGGTGAACGAGGTCGTCATCGTGATGGATCCAAGTCAATTGCAAATCAGAGGCCAACCAAAACTCTGTTTGTGATCAACTTTGACCCAATTCGTACCAGAGTCCGTGATATTGAAAGACACTTTGAACCTTATGGAAAGGTCCTCAATGTTCGCATAAGAAGGAACTTTGCATTTGTGCAATTTGAGACACAAGAGGATGCAACTAAAGCCCTTGAGTGTACCCACATGAGGTAAGCATTATTTATGAATTTTCCACATGCTTGCTTTTTTTCCATTTTTTTGATCTGCAATGGATATTAAATATTGTAATACCTTTGTTATTTTTCAGCAAAATATTAGACAGGGTTGTGTCTGTTGAGTATGCTTTGAGGGACGATGGTGAGAGGGGTGACCCGTTTGATGAGAGCCCTCGAAGAGCAGCTTATGGACGACCTGGGGACAGTAGTCCTTATCGGAGGTCACCTAGTCCTGCATTTCGACGTCGACCTAGTCCTGACTATGGCCGAGCTCGCAGCCCTGCGTATGATAGGTATAATGGCCCTTACGAACGCCGCCGGAGTCCTGATTATGGTCGAAATCGAAGCCCTGAATATGGTAGATTTCGTAGGTATGTATATTATACCACAGCCTCCATTTCAATTACTAGCCCTGTCATTGAAGCTGACCACCCTTTTCTCTCGTGTCTTTGTTGACAGTCGTTCACCCATTCGGCGGTCAAGAACCTGAAGGAAATCAACGTTTAAGTTTCAGTTACATTCTTAGGTTTAGGGATATGATGGAGTGTTTAAGATAGTGACTAGTTCTCTGTACAACCCGTATTGTTGGTAGTTCATTCTAAGACAATGAGATACACGTTTATCTCTGTTTAACTAGCTGGGTGATGTTAGTACATGTCAAGGTGATTGTGTTGTCTCCACTGTCAATGCTAATTCCACTTTAATTACAACGTTGGAACAGTTTTAATGGTACGGTAGTTTTGCGAAATTATCCATCTTTGATAATGTTTTATTATAAGAGTTGAGTTATTATAGTGTAGTAGATTACGGGCCCATCATCATCTTCATTGCAGTGTCCGTTATTGGCTGTGGTTGGGCTGCAAATTTAATTCATGTATTGAAAACTCACCTCTTTTCTGTAAGCGTGAAACTGATTTTGCTTCTAAATGCTCTTTTCTGTTTGTAGAGTTGACTCTTCCAATAAAAATTTTAATTTTTACAAGACAATCTCCTCTCAAGAAGCCATCATTTTAGATTGTTTGTAATGCGACTGAAATAAAAAAAAAAAAAAAAAACCCTCTCTTTCTCGTTTATCGTTTCGAGGACTTCTTTTTATCTATTTGGATAGGGGTTTTCTACAAGAGGTTCCACTCCATTATCCAACTGCCATAACAAGTTTCTGCTGTCAAAAAGAAACCAAAATTGTTCCCTTGGATGGCAACTTGAAATCAAGTGATGTTATGTTTATGTTTAACATTGAATTGGAGACCCATTTACGGATATGTACAGAGAAACATAAAATAACTCAAGTTTGAGCAGTAAAAACAAAAACAAAAAAAGTAAGAAGCAATTAGGAATTAGGAATCTTCATCTGTAATCTTGAACTTCTCCAATACCACTTTGCCTTCTTTATACTTCTGCGATTGGTCATAAGCCTTGATGTATTTCCAACCCAACTTCTCCCCACAGTCGCTGCAAAATACATCAGAAACAACGTATTGGCCTGTTATGAACATCTTCTCCTGCTGAGGCCCCATTGCCACATTCTTTGCTTCGTAGAACAAGAAAGCTCTTCCTTTCTTCGACTACACCAAAAACAAAACGCAAACCCATCTCTAATTCAATCCCAAAACCATCCATTTTCATGCATCATTCCATAACGAAATCTTGGAAATTTTGCACTCACCTGAAAGCTTTTGGAAATAATGTCGTCATTTCTTGATACGCGGTTCCCGCACTTTTGGCAACTGTAGGAGCGTTCACCGATCGAATCCGCCATTGATGTTCCCAGATTCTCTCCTTCGCCGATGAGAAGTAGTTGGATTAGAAAGGGCGTTAATTTTTGCTTCCCAACTATGTAAAACTTGTTTCTTTTAAAGGGATGGAGTTGCCAAATGGCGCCGATGATTCAGGGATTTTCTTAACCATAATAATATCATAAAATTGATCAAGATTCCATTCAATTGCTTTTTCATTTTTCCTTCTTGAAAAAAATACAATAATGGGTTTGAATTATGACGATATTTATCACATCTTCTATAATTTTATCCCCCTTGTTGCTTTACAATATTATTCTAATCTAATCGAAGCTGATTCATATGTTGTATTTATTTCTTTTTTGTTTACTTGTTAATCCAAACTAAACTTCTTGACAGAGACATTTCAACTCCCACAATATATGAATAGATAAAGTTTCATTCAAAGTAGTCTCTTTTTTAGGCTTTTCTTCTGGTTTTGAATATCAAAGAAGATAATATTTTGATGTTAAACTAACACTCAAATTTAAATCAAGGAGTGACCATCAATCAAATCATGGGCATTTTTCAATGGGTTTCATACAATTTTAAATTTGAGTCTTATTACAGACATTACTGCTGCCTATCAGTATTATACTCCTGGCTCGTCTCATTGAGTGGACAAAGGTCGTTCCAGAATCGAAGTCAATATCCTCAAACTCCAAAGTTATGCATTTATTTTGTAGACTCAACACTAGAAGTTGCGAATAAGAAGTCAGCGAAAATCATATCCATTTTGACAGCAAATTCAACTCCTGAAGTACAAAAAGAATCCACTTTTCGGACAGCGACTTCTTAGAAAACGAGACGCGCCGAGCACAGAGATTCAAGTTTTACATTATCAGGTCGTCCCTCTGATGTTCTTCAAGAGGGAGTCACAAAACAAAAAAAGAAAAAAAGAAAAAAACCAACAGGAAAAAAAATGGTGGTGGTATTATACGTGCACTCAATTAATGAATAAGTTTCTTTTCAATCCATCTCTTTCTGGTGGCCTCTAGTGCTTCCTCCCTCATCCGAGAAACCTCTTCGAACAGCTGCTGATAATACATCTCTACAGCATTCAGTTCCAACTTGAACTCAGCTTCCAGATCCTTGTCCGCTAAGGAAAGCGAAGAACAGCTGCTCGTCAAGCTCATCACATTAGTAGAAACTCCACTTGGAAGAGGCAATGACATGACTGAATTCTTAACAAAATAGTCCATGGGAGTGAAAATTCCAACATCACTACCATTTATTTGCAACTTGTCATCAACATATGATGAACCATGGAGCTCTAGATCGGCAATCGACCAACTCGAGCCTTTTGAGCTTCCATCAATATTGGAACAATCTATCACCTTACCGATTGTGGTAGAACTATCTTCAACCAATGTCTCTGATGCAAATGAAGCTTGTGAATCCGGGATGTCCTCAAAATTACCCAAACTGGGAGAAGGGCAACCACCAGTATTGAAAATATGACTATCGGGAAAGCCATCAGTCCAGCCTTCTTCCTCAGATTGCAGACAGTCCTTTTGAGTACTCACTAACCCAGATGAAACGTCTTGTTCGACCAACCCATCTAGAACCCCACTTAAAACTGAATTACATGTAGATGGGACAGATGATTTGGTGTTTGTAAGTATATAGGGGCCGCCACAAAGACTTATTGCTTCACTTGAGGAATAATCAGACAAAGGCTTCCAACCAGGTATAAGTTTTGTGATTACAAAGTCTATAAATTCTGCTATGAAATCCACATCATGAGTTACTAACTCCAATTGTTCAGCCATTTCAGCTGCCACTGATAGTGCAGTATCAGAATCGAGATAAAAGGTAAAATGAATATTCTTCACTCGACCTGGAAGTTGAAGTGTAGTTAATGTGGATAATCAGAAATGAACGACAATCAATCACATAGCAGAATGGAAAGGTCTCAAAGTTAAGCTTACCATTTGAGTCTGCAATACGCAAGGTTAACGCCACCGAGTTGTCGTCGTTCTTATTTCCACGTAATCTGAACTCATGGTTCTTATTCTTTGTTTGGAATTCCATGACTGGAAGGCGTGGACTCTCACCACTGCTTCCTGCACAAGTGCTTAACGAATTTTGTCTGTGGTCAATGTCTATGTCCATGGAAATAGGCTCACTCTTCATCAAATTTATTGATCTCGGAATGAGGTTAGGCAACTGTAGGGGATCACGTGTCGACTCCTTTGGGTTCTCAACTCGAAGAAAGGGATCTTTAAGAAGCTCTGTTGCAGACAGTCTCTCAGTCGCTGGAACCAGACATTTATTGATAAACTCCATAGTCTGTGGATCAGTTACCTTAGCAAGGGAAGAAGGTTTAATACCCTGATTAAGAAGAATGTCAGTATTGGAATTATGGTCGGTAAAAACAGTTAACAGGTGACATGATCATTGGTTTTACTTACAGATGTAACTTTCTTATAGATCTGAGCTGGATTTTTACATTCACTATATGGGTACTCAAAGGCAACCATCTCCAGCATGCACATACCAAAAGAATATACATCAACAAGCTCATTGTACTCCTCTTCATAAAGCTCAGGAGCCATAAACTCAGGAGTTCCTTGAATAAAGAAGGAAGAATTTCAGTACTTTTTCCCTTTACTTTTTCAGTTAGATTAAGACAACAAGTGATACATTAATTTGTTACCATACCAATGACACTTCGAGCGGTCGGCTGCTGCATGACAATTGCCAATCCAAGATCTCCAATTTTGACTTCTCCATGATTTCCATTAATAAAAATATTATCCCCTTTCAAATCTCTGTGAACAATAGGAGGATCGTGACTGTGAAGATACACCAAACCACGGAGAACCTGTCGTGCCCAATTCTTTATGGCCTTCATATCAACATGTTTATGCTTTTTACGGTATCTGACAGCCAAAAGGCACATGATAACCAAACAGAAAATTTAGTTAAAGCATAAAAGGACTAAATACATAACCTCAAATAGAAAACATACTGCCTCAAACTCCCAGATGTGAAGAGCTCAGTGATCATGTTGACTGTTTTATTCTTATCATCCACCCAAGAATTGTAGAACTTGATAATATTCTCATGTTTTAATGATTTCAGTAGATGTACTTCGGAGTACAACTTTTCCAAATCCTCAGGTGACTGCAAGAAACCATCAATCCTTACTTGGTTCCAGGCAACTTCAATTCCATCAACTTCATCAAATGCCTTGTAACTGAATATATGGGGGGAAGCAACAGAAATTATTAGAAACCAAATAAAAGCATCCTTCATAGGATTTTCTCCACTAAAGTTAATACATTCAAGACGTCCAAAAAACAGCAAAACGAGGAGAGAGTGATCAAGTCTTAGAAACCATACACTGCCTTGAAAGCGCCTCTTCCCAAGATTTCATCGTACTGTCCTCCACAGACGAGGAAACAAGTGAATATATAGGTCTAAATAAATAACTAAAGCAAACAAAAGTGAAAACCAGAAGCAGACAGAGCCACACAACTTGTCCTCGTAGTTAATGAAAAATATTTAATAGATAAGCTTAGACTTCAATTTTAATATAACCAATCAAAAACAAGTTTAGGTTATATTTCTTTTGTCCTGAAACGGAAACTTGCATCACAAGGCACATTTTTTTTTTAATTACTAGGAGTTAGAGCTTTACTTCCCCAGGGCACCCACACCTGCCCCAAGGTCTGGATCCGAGAGACATCAAGAGTTTTTGGTATTAAGTTTCCCGGAAGGTTCGAACTTGAGATCTCTAAACCAGTATAACAAAAAGACCTCAAACTCTTATCAATTGGGCTGCCCCTATCCAAGGCACATATTTTGCTATTTGGGAATTCGAAACTAAGAACAAAAAAAAACTTCTAAAATGTAATCTCGAACTCTGTGCACAATCTCGAGACAAATGAATGTTAATATAGCTCAATGTAGTCGAATATCAAACAATGAGTCGATACAACAGGGATTGAATGAAAAAAAAGATTCCAAGACCCATGTGCGTAAAAATTTAAAATCTGCAACTAAAATTCTTGTTGCCCATCAAGCAAAAAACTAAGCTATCTTATGGAAGGAAGCGAATGTGATTGAAATATTAAATCCAAGGGTCATAAAAGCCATACCCGAACGTATCGACCAGTTGGATCTTTCTCCACGAACGTATCAGGAGATTCCATACTTCCAAATAACCCACTAATTTTCGGTCAGCTACGCGTTCATGTTTGCTAGAAAAGGGATGTCGCTACCAGAAAGAGAAGGATTTAAAGAAAAAAAGGGGGAAAAGAAAGACGAGAAAAAATGACAAAACTTCCAGGAGTCAAATTGTTAGTCTAAGAAATCAGAGCAATCGCCGTTGGTGAACCCAGATTGGAATTCGGCAACGACGATGCTCAGAAAACGCTTCGGATGCAATGCAAAAAGAATCGAATGCCGATTGCAAGCGAAATCGGCATTCCATAACAAAGGGTACAGGCGATGAATCTTTAGAATTAGCAGGCCCACTTTCCATACCATACAAAAATTTTCCGCCTTAAAGAACAACACAATTCTCAAACACCATCTTGTCGACTTATCACACACACCCCCTAAAAAAACTAAAATGCTTGCAGAAAAATAGAGAACTTGCTTGCGAATTGAAAGGGCAAAACTCGAAAAGGAAAATTAAAAACCAAATCCGATTGGGATTAAAGAGGGATGAAAATGTTGCAGAATGCAGATTGATCCAAAATCCTGTTTTCTGAATTTTAAAATTTGCGAAATTGAAGGTCAGAACAAACACTTGTTTGGTTGGAAACTGGAAAGAGAGGCAAAAACAGAGAAAATCAAAAATCAAAAATCAAAAATCAAAAATCAAAAATTAAAAAAAAAAAAAAGTGATGAAAATTACCCCACAAAAAAGAAACTGTTCAATGGCAACCAAATTTGGAAAGAAGACGATACGTCTCCACGGCGTCGTTTCATTCTCTCTGGAATATTCAATGTTGTTATAAAAAAAAAAAAGAAAAAATATAATTTTGCTTACAACTCACCGTTTTTTTTTTTTTAAATTATCATTTTAATTGTCCAACCGAACTCAGCGTTTTTATTTTTTAATTTTGTATAGAGCTCTAAAATGGAAATACAAGTTTTAATTTATTGCATTACAATCTAAACCAATTAAAATTGTCGTTTAGAAATTATCTAGAGGATAAGCTTTAAGCTTTCTAAATTATTGTAGGTGTAATAATTACAATTCCGCTATTTCTATAACAATAGAGAAATACCTTTTATAACCCCACATAACTCATAATAGCTTAATGCTTAAGGAATTAAGTTTGAATTCACGTCCAAATGCAGTTTTTATATTATATTAAGTGTTTAAACATTATTTTATTTTGATTTATTTTTGTATATGTATTTTTAACTTTCTCCCATTTAGGTTCTACACTTTTAAAATTTTTAAAATATGTACAACTTTTAGTCCCTATTTATAAAAGTTTAATACAAATTATATATATATATATATATATATATATATATATATAAATATTATAAATTATTGAATATAAATTTATGACTAAATTTTAAGAAATGTAATTAGTGGAATGTCACGTTAAAATTGTGATTAAAGTGATTCAGATTAAAAGTTAAGAGTGAGAGATCAAAATAATTGTTTTTATGATTAAAATATATGTTTTGAAAATACACTAATTAGACTAATTAGAAATATCAGAATAGATATTTTGAAAATACATCATTAAAATAAAGAATATATAAACTAAAATAGTATTTAAGCTTAAATTAAAAATAACGAAACATGTAAGAGTTTAGTATAATAAAAACAGAAAAAAAGGTATTTACTATTTAAGGTTACAAAACGGGCTACATCGACCCAAACTCATGTAGGCCGATTCTTCAAATCAATGGCCCAATCCCATACACAGGACTCAGGAAACTCTTTTTTCTCTTTAATTTTAATTTTTCTAAATATGTATATATACAAGATTTTTTTTTTCTTACAAGACAAATTATGAATGGATAAAATATAATTAACTTGAAGGAACGGTACAAAAAGAAGAAAAAAAAAACTTTTAAGGAAATTTTCAAATTTTACTATTAGATAAAATTTTAAATTCTATTTAATTGTAATAAGTGTTTTTTTTTTCCTTTTTTGTAAAAATTGTGATAAGTGTTGCCATCTTTATTTTTAAATTTTTATTTGAATAACTATTAAAATTACGGGCAGTTACAAATATGCCAAAATAATTTAAGGAAATAACAAATTTACCCTCGTAGCATTGATATACCATTGATATATATTTGATATACATCTGATTTACTACTGATATACAACTGATATATCATTGATATAACTATGATATCTACTGATATAACTTCTTATATGATTATATTATTTACTATTTATTGATTTACCACTAGTATATGTGTAATATATTATTGTTGATATGTCTTTGATATACCACAATTGATTTAATTTTGATATATATATGATATTTACCCATATAACTTCTAATGTGGTTTACCATTGATAAACATATGATATAATTATGATTTCTATTGATATAAGTTATTACATGATTATATAATTTACCATACTGATATAACACTTATATATACTTGACATATATTTGATATATACTTGATATGTCTTTAATTTACCATTGATATAACTATTATATATACTAATATAACTTTTCCTATAATTATATGATTTACCACCAATATAACTTTGATGCATATGTGATATATACTTAATATGTCTCTAATTTACCATTGATATAACAATAATATGTACTGATATCTACCGATATCTAACATTGATGTATATGTGATCTACTGATGTATATCAGGTATCAGTACAAATATATTTAGTATGCCACTGATATACATCAAATGTATATTAGAGATACATCATATATATATATATATATATATCAGATAAGATATATATAGGTATATCATTACAAATATATTTAGTATATCATAAATTAGAGATACATTAGATGTATATTAGACATATAATACGTACATCTAATGTATATCAGAGTTACATCGGATATACATTAGATGTAGATCAAACGTATATAAGAGATATATCGGACGTATATTAGATATACATCAATCAGACATATGTCAGATATATATCGGGTGTATATCAGATATCATAAGGATAAAAATGGAATGATAAAAATTCCAAAAATCAAAATTAAAATATTTTGCCATATTTACAAAATACAAAAGTGATTGACAGTTTTGTAAATATGAATAAAAGTTTAGCTATCAAATACAATTTTCCTTAAAATTATTTTATCATGGTGCATTTATTGAATTACAGAACTAAGACATCTTAGGGAATAGAAGAGATTTTTGAAGAAATCACAATAATATATATATATATATATATATGTATTTTTTTTTTTTGAGAATTATCACAAACACAATAAATTAAACGTAGGGAATTATTTGAGATTTATACAATGATTAGATTAAAAAATCACATATGTTTATCTCAAAAAAGAAAAAAAGCACATATCCAATTATTTTCATAATTGATCAACCTCCCAAATTTAGGGATAAAAATTGAAGTTTTTTCCTTAACGAATCAAAAGGAAAAAAAAAGAAAAACGGTGAAAAAGAAAAAGGACCCATAAGTTGACTGCAGTAGATCTGGCGTCGTGATCGTCATTTATTGCGAAGGGGTGACGATGGTCCACCGGCCAACTGGTTTTCAGCTCCAATCAGATCGCCGGTATCTCTTCGATTCCCTTCCGATCCACCGTCAGCCATTGGAATACTCCAAAGCTCTTCACCATTCTTCCTAATTCCGAGCAGGATAATGGAACCCAGAGTCTCGAGAACCAGACGGAAGAAGGCCGATCTTCAGTCAATCCTAAGAAAATCATGGTACCATTTACGGCTCTCAGTGAGGCACCCTTCGAGGGTCCCCACTTGGGATGCAATTGTTCTCACCGCCGCTAGCCCCGAGCAAGCTCAGCTTTACGAGTGGCAGCTCAATCGCGCGAAGCGTATTGGCCGGATTGCTCACTCTACAATCACCCTCGCCGTGCCTGACCCCAATGGCCAGCGGATTGGCTCTGGAGCCGCTACCCTCAATGCTATTCACGCCCTTGCAAAGTATTACGAGAAGCTCGGGCTTGTTCCTAGCCCTGAGGTAACTTTCATTTCAGCTCATTTGAAACCTCGTGCTTGAACCTTGGCATCACTATGCTAATTTGCTCGACAATTCTGTTTTAGGAGTTTGTGAATACAGGTTCATGGCAGTTCCAATATTATGTAATTACCAACATAAAATGCTTGAAAAGTAAATAAACTAGGGACAACTATGCTAATTTGTTCGACAATCCTGTTTTAGCTGCATTGAAGGATCTCTAAGCTGGAATAGTGATACCGATATGCAGATGGAGGGAATGTTTCGTTTGGCTGTTTTCTGTAGTGTATTTGCTATTCATTTCATTTGAAGGTCAGTGGATTAAAGAATGCTGTTACTCTAGATTTGTTGACATCGTTTTGTTGTTGGGTTTCTTTACCATGTAATAGGTGGAGATTACAAACAATGGATGTAACGAGTCTGATCTGTCGCCTAAATTGCCAAGTAATAGCAATGAAGTTCCTCTCTCACATCTTGCCAGCTTCATATCCAAAAAACATGTACTACTGCTTCATGCTGGAGGTGACTCGAAAAGAGTCCCCTGGGCAAATCCCATGGGAAAAGTGTTCTTGCCTCTACCGTATCTTGCAGCAGATGACCCTGATGGCCCAGTTCCGTTGCTTTTTGACCACATTCTTGCCATTGCTTCGTGTGCAAGACAGGCTTTTAAAAATGAAGGTTTTCTTCTCTTCCTCTCTTTCCAACCCGTTATAATTTCATGATTTTTTTGCTCTGCTCTAAATTTCTAAAAATTCCTGCCATGAGATCATTTGGTAAATGCCAAGGTACCAGGAGGAAGACTGGCCGTCTCTTCCTTCGGTGTTCATTTACCTTGGAGTTTTGAACATTTGTTGAATACTTTCAATGTGCATTGACTTTCCGTTGAGAAGTGAGACAAATAGTACTAGTTGCTAGTTAGGGTCATCCTCTTGAAAATGAAAAATAAGATTTGTGGCTTAATGTTTTAAGGACCATTTTATGGTTAGAAAGAAATAGGACAATATTTTAAGGAGCATTTGGTGGGTAACATGCAGGATAATGTTACTTTTGATTAGCATTTCAAGAGGATTATGTTAACTCCTTTTTTTCATAGAAATTTTCTGTATAACTATCATTCTTTTAATGAAATTTTGTTTCCCATTAAAAAAAGATGATTCACAAGCATGTGTTGCATGCATTCATTTAATCGACTGTCATAAAAATAACGTTAGAACACGTATGACATCTAATTGAAAGATTCATTATTATTTTATTTTTTAACATAACGATGCTCAATTACTGATTTTCTTCCTTTCATTCTTCGTGAATGGGGGTGATTGGTTGAGGTCACTGCAGGCGGAGTACTTACTATGACCGGCGATGTTCTACCTTGTTTTGATGCATCCACTTTGGTCCTTCCAGAGGACGCCTCTTGCATAATCACTGTTCCTATCACCCTTGATATTGCTTCCAATCATGGTGTTATTGTGGCATCTAAAAGTGGGACACCTGGCAGGGTTTACACTCTCAGTTTAGTTGACAATCTCTTGCAGAAACCCAGTGTTGATGAACTTACCAAGAATAATGCCATTCTAAGTGATGGTAGAACGCTTCTTGACACCGGAATAATAGCAGTTAGAGGTAAAGGATGGGTTGAGCTAGTTTTGCTTGCATGTGAATGCCAACCTATGATTTCAGAGCTTCTGAAGTGTGGGAAGGAGGCAAGCTACTAATATTCAGTTTTAAAATTTTAACTTTGCACAAGAAACCAAATGTGGAAGGGATAATAATATTCACATCTCTCCATTTAGAATCATACTGTATATCGATCCAACTTTATTGAATATTATGTTTGGATTTTGTGTACCCATTAAAAGTTATTTTCATCCTTAAACTATCAATATGTTTCTAGGTCATTCTTAGAATTTAAAAGTTTTAATCGTCTGAAAATTTCTTTTGTTAAATTTCCAATTTCATCCACCGACACCAATTTTATTCTTGCTCAATTGACACATCGACTGTGCACCATCCTCCAACTCTTCTTTCTCTTTGAATTTAGTGGCTCCTCTCCCAGAGAAAAGAGGTAGGAATAAGAGAAGAGAGGGAGGGAAGGAGGAGAGAGAAGAGAAGGGAGAATGCATTCTCAGTGTATCATCTAAGAATAAAAAATGATGGTCCTTTTTTTCCCTTCCTATTTTAACAGAAAATAAAAAGGTTAGGGACTTCAATTCAAATACTTTTCAGTTTCAAGGATGATGGCATTAGAAATTGGTCAATAGTTCAAAAAGAAACAATAATTTAACCATTTAATTTACTATGTGATGGAAATTTAGCTACAACATTGTGCTCTTCAACCGATCTTGTTTCTTGCATTATGTCATGATATCTAGTCATGTTGTAAGGTTGTTTCAACATAGAAAATCCTTTCTGTCGATTCCTCAATTCTTATTTACAATCCTCCATTCATTACTTTTCCTCCACTGATTAAATCACTGCATCTGTGATTGAATGATTGTTATTCTTGAAATTTTTGTTTGGTTATGCTTTCCAGGCCAATCAACACTAATATGAAAGAGTGAAGTTGTCTGTTTATTTGTTTTACTGTGTTAAAAATTTCAAATTTCTTCTTTTTTATTGCATTGCAAGTGGATATCGTTTTTGCATCATCTTTATTTTGGTAAAGTGGATACACATACAACATCCTCTTGTTTTTCCTAAATCTTTGTGCCTCTTATTAATGAACATTTTATGTTTATGAAAATAAAAAAGTGACACCAGTAATGTAGAGGAAAAAATGCCCTCGGTAAAGTACCATTCATATTTTTAAAAGTAAAGATCTCAATATTTCTTAGTACTTTTGCAATGGTATGCTTTATGGTATTAAATAAATGTTTTGTATGTATATGCAGATTAGTTTATATGAAGATCTGGTTGCAGCTTGGGTTCCTGCCAAACACGAATGGTTGCAGTCACGTCCTTTTGGTGAAGAGTTGATTCGTAGGTTGGGAAGGCAGAAGATGTTCAGCTATTGTGCTTGTATGTCATAACAACTTTGCAACAGAAGTTTATTATATCCGTTTTTCTTTGCTTTATATTTTTCTTGGTTAAAGTTATTCTTATACTATTATTAAATTGCAGATGACTTGTTGTTCTTACATTTTGGCACCTCAAGTGAAGTTTTGGATCATTTAAGTGGGGAAGAATCAGAACTTATTGGACGAAGGCACCTGTGTTCTGTCCCAGCTACTACTGCATCTGATATTGCAGCATCTGCTGTTATCCTTTCCAGTAAAATTGGACCTGAAGTCTCAGTTGGAGAGGACTCTCTAATTTATGATTCTTCCATTTCTGTTGGAGTACAGATTGGTTCCCAATGTATAGTTGTTAGTGTTAACGTCTCAGGATTTAGTGACCAGTTACAGGGAGGAGCATTTAGGTTTATGCTTCCGGATCGTCATTGTCTTTGGGAGGTTCCATTATTAGGTTATAATGAAAGAGTCATAGTATATTGTGGAATTCATGACAACCCAAAAATTTCAGTCTCTAAGGGTGGGACATTTTGCGGGAAGCCTTGGAAGAAGGTTTTGCAAGATTTAGGTATTGAAGAAAGTGATTTGTGGATTACAGCTGGTACTCGGGAGAAGTGCTTGTGGAATGCAAGAATATTCCCAGTTATTTCCTACTTTGAGATGCTTACTCTAGCTATGTGGTTGATGGGATTGAGTGACAAAAAAATGGAGCACTTGCTTTTGTTATGGAAAAGTTCTCATCGAGTAAGTTTGGAGGAATTGCATAAGTCAATCAATTTTATTAAAATGTGTACCGGATCAAGTGATCACCAAGCAGATCTTGCTGCTGGAATTGCTAAAGCTTGTATTAACTATGGCATGCTTGGACGCAATTTATCTCAATTATGTGAAGAAATTCTGCAGAAAGAAGTTTCGGGATCAGAAACATGCAAGGATTTTCTAGACATGTGCCCCGAACTTCACAACCAGAACATTAGAGTTGTTCCAAAGAGCCGATTGTACCAGGTGCAAGTCGATCTCCTTAGAACGTGCAGTGAGGAGACAGCAGCATGTGAGTTGGAACGGGAAGTTTTGGCTGCGGTTGCTGATGAAACTGCTTCAGCAGTTAGATATGGGTTTAAAGGTAAAATTATGGTGTTCATTACCATTGGAAAAGACGGAAGCAATAATAGAAAATAATGGAAAGAAATAAAATAATAATGCAGAATATAAGATGCGGTGAAATGCAGTGAACTTTTTTACTCGTATTTCCCCATGCTATTTATTTTTTCCATAAATATTTTACCGTTTCTCTTGTCTTGTCAAATTAGTTATTGATCTGAACTTTATGCTATTTTAGCTTACATAACATGTTCTTTTCCTAATTTATTACAACTTTTTTATTTATTTATTTTTATTTTTATAATATCTTCAGAAGATCTCTTGGACAAGCCTGACACCGATAATCTGGTACACGAAAATAGTCTCTCTGATAATAGCACGAACCAATTAATCCACCATAAAAAGGTAATTGTTAAATTACCTGTACGTGTGGATTTTGTTGGTGGTTGGAGTGACACTCCTCCATGGAGCTTAGAGCGGCCTGGTTGTGTGTTAAACATGGCAATTAATTTGGAAGGTTCTCTTCCTATTGGGACCTGTATAGAGACAACAAAAACTTCTGGAGTTCTGCTTAGTGATGATGCTGGAAATGAGTTACATATTGAGGATCTTAATTCTATTACCACTCCATTTGATAGTGGTGATCCATTTCGGCTCGTCAAATCTGCATTGCTTGTGACTGGCATTATTCACGATCATATGCTAACTGTTATTGGTTTGAAAATCAAGACTTGGGCAAATGTGCCTCGTGGTAGTGGCCTGGGGACTTCTAGCATCTTAGCTGCTGCTGTGGTGAAAGGTCTTCTTCAGGTAACCGAGGGGGATGGAAGCAATGAAAATGTTGCCAGACTTGTATTGATGCTAGAGCAGCTTATGGGGACTGGAGGTGGCTGGCAGGATCAAATTGGAGGTTTATACCCTGGCATCAAGTTTACAACAAGTTTTCCTGGAATCCCATTACGTCT
The DNA here is from genome assembly GCF_001995035.1 of Momordica charantia. The sequence goes on along the minus strand of NW_019104533.1, from coordinate 993,061 downwards.
TCAAGTTGTCCCCTTGTTGCCATCACCTCGATTGGTCCCAGAGTTGCAGAACCGATTGCTCGTGGTATTTACTGGTCAAGTAAGCATCCTAAACTTTCTCACTTGCCCTGAATCAACCTCGGTGTTGTGTTTGGAAATTACAAGCTTCCGGAGAGTAAAGGCATTTGACAAAAATTATATGTTTGAAAGTGAACTGTGCAGGGGTACATGGTTCTCTGAAATTGATATCAATCTTACTTTTGGAAATTAAAAGTTGTTTTTTTAATTATTGTGATTTCTACTTCTCTTGTTTATTATTAAGAATCGATTGTAAACCTGACTTCCTCCAATTGTCCTGATGCTAATGGTCTACCCAGTTGGGTTTCTCCTGTTTGTTTTATGCTACACCTTTCCAACATTGCTAACACAAAACTTGGTTGTCTTAATCTTTCGGCATACTACATCTATGAAAAGCTCTGTGATACCATCATACCATCTTTTGAAAGACTACATCTAGTATCTTTTTTTGTAACTTTTGTCTTCTGGGCTTATATTCTTTAATTGATGTGCAGGTCCGACTTGCACATCAAGTCCTTCAAAAAGTGGTGACACGATATGTCAGACGTGATAACCTTCTCATATCCAGCATTAAGCGTTTAGCTGCGCTAGCAAAGATTGGGAGAGATGCTCTGATGAACTGTGATATTGATGAGTTGGGGGAAATAATGATGGAGACTTGGCGATTGCATCAGGAACTAGATCCTTTCTGCAGCAATGAGTTTGTTGATAAGCTCTTTGGATTTGCAGACCCCTATTGTTGTGGCTACAAACTGGTGGGTGCTGGTGGCGGGGGCTTTGCTTTATTACTGGCTAGAAGTTCAGTACTAGCCACGGAACTGAGAAACAAGCTTGAAGATGACAAAAACTTCGATGTAAAAGTATACAATTGGAACATATCTTTATAGAATCATTTATATAGAGGCAGTATAAGGTTACATATTCTACTGTTGTTAATTTATTCCGATCCATATTAAATTATTCTCGTGTTTACATGTTCTGTGTGAAATAAAGAAAACCAGAAATTGCTGCTTGATGTGTTATGGATTTAACCCCCGTATGAAGAATTCTTGATTACATTTTTTGCTATATTCGTTGGTACTTTTTTGTTCAGGAATTCTTTTTGTTGATTTTAAAGATTGATGTTAAAGCTGTTACACTTGGGGCTTATTTGGTGGATATGCTATCTGCAATTTGCTTTTAAAAAATGTTAAGAAATGTTTTTTTATGTTTCTAGTTGTAATTTCCTGAAGATAATTCAAAAGAAAACCCAAGTTGAACTTCCAGGAAGATTCTGAGTTACAAAGAGAGAATACCGAGAATACCGAGGGAACCATCATAGATGACCTAGTGTCAATAAGGACCAATGGAAATAGCCAAAGACTTAGAGGGAATGTGTTCAAACCACAGTGGTTACCTACCTAAGATTTAATATCCTACGAGTTTCTTTGTCAACCGAATGTGGTAGGATTTAGTGATTGACTCGTGATTAGTCGAGCTACATGCAACTGGCACGTACAAAGAGATATAAAAAAAGTAAAAAGAAAAAAGTACCTAGGGAGACAGTGGGAATTGAGAGGGTTCTTTTCTTTCGAGGGAAAGGGAAATATGGAATGTGTGCTTTCATGTGAGAGAGAAAAGAGGGGACGTGAAGGAGTAATACGAAAGGGTGGAAGAGAGAGGCTAGGGGAACATGGAAAAATGCTTTTATGAGGGAGAGAGAAAAGGGAGGGGGAATATGAAAGGATGCTTTTAGGAGGGTGGAAATTGTGTAGACGGACCAGCCAACCATGGTTCACCCTTTTGTTTCTTCTGCTTTCTTTGTTTATGTATAAGAAGTTAATAATTTGTTATGGTGACTGTGGCAGCGAGTTGAGTTGGATTGGTGGGAGTGGCGATCGGATGAAGAAGTAGACCCATATTGCAGAGGGAGCAGGCGAAGAGAGCAGATGGGTTTTGTGAGCAATCGAGTGGGCAAAAGTAAGATCAAGCCTGGTGACCACATTTACACCTACAGAGCTGCCTTCACTTATGCCCATCATGGTAATTGTCACTTCTCCTCTTTGTTACTCCCTCTTTTCAATTTCCACACTCTTTGCAATTTGCATTTCCAACTCTGTTATCACTGCAAGAAATTTGAATTTTCACGACTAACAAAATCGTTGTCACTCAATATTTCGTCAGCATGGTTCCGTCGCGATAGATTTTTGGTGACAAATTAGAGATTTCATAGCTAAAGGTCTTTGGCGATGATTTTTAGATTTCGTCGCCAGACTTTAGCGATGAGAAAATGAATTTTGTCGCCATGGATAACAAATTTAATAATTTTCCTTTTTTGTTTTTCTTGTTAAACCTTATTACCTAAATATTTCTTCAAATTTAAATCAAACTTCACAGGCACACATTCCGAATTATCATAATAAACTTCGATTTATATTAAATAAAAAGTGATTTTTACAATCTGTCTAGTATAGATAATCAAATACAACAAAAGCTAAATTTTGACTACAACGTAAATCTAAACCTAATCTATAGAAAACTTTTATCTCCTTGCTTTATGAAATCTCCTCTAATTTTCAAAGCTCAGGAGAGGAAAAATCATAAGAACTTGAAAAAACAAATGAAAAATAAACTTATGTGAACATATAGTGAGAATAAAGTGTTACTTTACCTAAGTCATTCTACTATATTGTAGATGAACTTCATGAATAGATTAAAACATATTAACTTGAAACAAACAAAGTAACGGTAAAGTAAACCAAAAATTAGTTTAGGATATTCAAGAACAAAACATACTTTAAGTGGTGCCAAATATGCCAAAAATGATCTTAAAACACCACTCAAGTCAATTTAACTTAAATAAGCTAAAATTATATTTAAGTAGCAAGATGTGATCCAATGCCACAACACCCCCTTTAACTTAGCCTAGCTAAAGTAGTGCTAAAATGTACTTAATTAGGTTTCAGAGCTTAATCCATATTAAAAAAGAGTGAGTGCTTGAATCGCCACAACTACATTGAAAAAAAAGAAGAAGAAAGTCTAACTCACCCCATATGCCACAAACTCACCAAACGAACTCTTCAAAGGCAAAACAAGCATTCCTAAGCATAATAAATTCTAGATAGCTAGAAAAGCTAATAATTAAACATAAAATATGATACAACATTAAATAAATCATCTATATCCCCTCGGAAAAGCAATACCATAGCATTTCTGTCAAAATAATATGGGAATAAATCACATCAACTGCTGTTCATAGCATTTCAATTCATACCGTCTGGTGACTTATTTGCTAAGGTTTCACTAGTATAGCGTTTTTTCTATTTGTAGTGGAAAGTCCTCTGAAAGTTGTGTGTTTCACCAAGATTTGCTTTATTATGGTTATGGTTTCTTTCGGTAGATATATAGTATGTCTTTGTTGAACATGACGGTACCCCAAATATATCTACTATAATATGATGTTGTCCAGTTCTTCTTTTGATTTCACTCAAAATTAATTCGACTTTGTTTGCAGTCGCACTCTTTGCACCCCTAATAGTTTTCTCATTTCTTGCAATTTTCAGCTCGGTAACAGCTTCTCCATTCTTGCGAATCATACCATTGGGCATTAAATAAAAAGTTCACGTGGAATTGTTTTGAGAAGTCGAATTATTTAGTTTTCTGCCTTTACTAATTATGCCTACTTTCTTTCAATTTCTTTGAATTCTCACTCAGGCGAAAC
>NW_019104533.1:958433-989179 GCF_001995035.1 Momordica charantia | reverse complement strand
AACAGGGCTGAACCCGGAACTTCTTGTCTCTTGAAGTGTCATAACTCATAAGTCTTAACACATTCCTGACAATATATACCATATACCATAAAGTTACCGTTGTGTATCTTCTTCCACTGGTTTCTCTGTGCAGGCATCTACGCAGGTGGATACCAGGTGATCCATTTTACGCCCGAGGTAAATTTGAATTCAAGAACTGCCACATCTTCTGGTTTCTGTTGTTCAAGCTCAAGCATTCAACCATCCTGTCCAAACACCCTCTGCATCCCCCACTGTGGAATCAGGCAGCCGTGCAGTGGCGTAGTCCTTTCTTGTCTGGACTGCTTCCTCGGCAATGGCTCCCTTTACTTCTTTGATTATGGAGTTTCCTCAATGGTTTTCCTTTCGAGGGTACGAGGCGGCACTTGCACGACCGCGAAATCCGACCGATCGAATAAGGTTCTCCACAGAGCAATGTACCTTCTTCTAAATGGATTTGGGAAGTACGATTTGTTTCAAAACAACTGTGAGGATTTTTGTTTATACTGCAAAACAGGTCTTCTGATAAGCGACAATAGAGGGCTTGGAAGAAGTGGTCAAGCTTCTTCTTTCATAGGTGTTCCCGCAGCTGCCATTTTATCCTCTCCTCTGAAGTTGTTAATGTCAAGTTCTGTGGGTTTGGCTGTGACGGCTGCTGGATGGTACAACTTTGGTAGATATGTGAATGACATTGGACAACGAGTTGATGTGATTAAGGTGGAAGTGGAGAACTTGCCGGTTTATCATAGAAGCAACTTCGATCAAATGGAAGCAAAGAAGTAAGATTTGAGGGAGTATTTAGATGATCAAGGATGGGAAGAGGCCATGTCTCATAAGTTCGTCTATGAAGTATGAACTGAAACATCTTTTAACTTAGGGGATTAAAAGTGTATGAATAAGGTTCTTCCCTATAGATATGCCACTGATTTATACTTCTTTTTTTTTTCTCTTTATATGAATAGTATTGAGTTCTATTACTTTTGGTACTACAGCAATTTTTTATTTTTGTAAGTATTAAGGTAAGGTTTGAAATATTGATGTTGATGAAAATGTTGAGGCTCTAATCTTATAGAAATAGAAATATCAATGTTGATGAAAATTTCGACAAAGAAATATGAAAATTGTAAAAATAGATGGATTATTTTTTAGTTTGAAAATAAAGCTTTAATGTTTAGACAATAATTGACTATCTTGTAATCATAAAATCTAAAATTATAAATAATATTTGTATGAAAATATATTTACAAAAGATTAACGACAAAGATGGAGATTCTACAACCCCACATGGTGTAAAAAAACGAAAAAAGATGGAGATTGGAGAAGATTTGGCCTTAAAAAAATGATACTAATTTTTATATTCTTAAAAGAAAAATGTAAGAAATTTCTTCAAAATGAGCTACATTCGCTTTAACGGTTGAATTATACTCAAGTTAAGCACCAATATGTATAGAGAAACTTTATTTCTTTTAAAATATATACCGCCTTAAATTAAAACTACTATTTTGGTCCCTGTACATCCAGTCTTGGGTTCATTTTAATTCCCGTACTTCATTTTGGTCCCTATATTTTAAACTTTGGTTCATTTTAGTCTTGTACTTTAAAAATGTTCAGTTTAATCCTTATACTTCTAAAAAGTGATCATTTTAGTCCCTCTTTGCAAAAAATTAACACAAATTTTACACATAATGGAAACTTTTACCATAAAGTATTGTTTACATTTTAAGAAATATAATGATTTTAATGTCGTGTTGAAATGATGATAGAAAAAAATTAGATTAAGGATAAAATTAAGGGAGCAAAATAGTCACTTTTTAAAAGTACAGGACCAAAAAATGAACATTTTAATAAATACATGGACTAAAATGAACCAAAATTGAGAATACATGAACCAAAACGAACATTTTAAAAGTATAGAAACTAAAATGAACAAAATCTTAAAATACATAAACAAACTAGTATTTGAACTCTTTTACGAGGAGAGAGAAAAGGGAGGGGGAAGATGAAAGAAAGGTGCTTTTACGAGGGTGAGGAATGTCATTGAAACTTGGGATTGTGCGGCTGATCAAAATGATCCTAAATGTTTTTAGGTTTAGAAAATGGGTCTAAATTTGAAAATAGGTTTTTCTAACTAACAATATTTTGTACTGAAAAAAACAAAAAAAATATTTTTTTGAAAAGTCAGGATGTGAATGAACAATTATACTCCTTAATTCAAATGAAACAGTTGTGACTTTTTTCTGAAAGTAAAGAAATAATTTTTAGGATCATACTGAATCATATTCTTTTGGAAATTTCGATTATTTTACTCGAAAAATTATAATAAATTAAAAAAAGGAATACAGAAAGATTTATGCAATTTCATTTACCCTCTGTTTGGAACTAGAATTTACAAGGATTCTCAAATCATAAATGATTTTGAAAAAATCATTTCATGTGTCTGTTTGGAAAGAAAAAGAATGAGCTTGAAATCACGTTTTAAGTCCCAAAATTTTCCATTCCAAATAGTTCGGATTTGAAATTAAAAAGTATCTAATTCCAAATTTATTCTACATTCAGATAATCTTCAAACATGACTTCATAAGCAAATAGCCGTTCAACTAAATTACTTTTTTCCTCGTCTCTCTTCTACAAACATTTTCTGAATTATTGTTCAAGCAAAATACAATTTYTTTTTATATATTTAAAATTTCTCTTTAGTATTTTTTAAAACATTTTTGTAATTTTTTTTTAAGTTTCGTTCTTGTGTTTTTGTTCGTGAGGTTTTTTCTTCAATCAAAAGAAGTTAAAAGAAAAAAGTTTAAGCAAGTAGGAGGTTGCATTAGAAGAAAAAAAGTAAACATAGGAATTATTTTTGTTTACATTCGGAATAATTCGACTTTAAGTTTTTTCAAGTATTTGTTTACAAGTTTTTTCTTTTTTAATCTTATTGGCAAGATTTAATTTAATATCTTGATTTGATTAAATGATTTCATTTGTATATGTGGTTGATATTATTTCATATTAAAATATTATATTATTATTAATATAATATTATACTAAATTATAAGGGCATAATAGTAAAATAATATGCCTTTTTTTTTTCATTTCTCGTGAACATCAAACTAAGAAATTTCACTTTTAATGATTTGAATTCCATTTGGTTCCAAACACAATTAGAAATTTGAAATCATTTCCATTATTCAAAATGCTAAATTTTAAAATCATTTCTCACCGATTCCAAAGGTTAAACGAGCATTAAGTTACATTTATTTCAGAAATTTAATGAAATTTGAAATTCATTGAATCAGTTGAAATTGAATGAATATTGGGTGATATTCATGGGACATTTTTATTAATATTATTGTAAATGAAACTTATTTTAAAAATATTGTAGTTTAATTAAAAATATTAAAAGTATGGTAGATTTTGAAACTTTTTTAAAAAATATTGTTGTTTTAAAAAACTCAAAACAATTGGATATCTGAGACATTGAAAAGCGAAAATCCTGAATACATGAATGCAAGGTTATGTGGCACCCGGCATGGAGCCACGTGGCATGGTCGACCATGTTTTCAGTTTTTTAAAACAACAATATTTTTAACTTTTGAAACAATGATAGTTGTGTGATTTCGGTTTCACCGGCCAGTCAGAAAGACTCATTTTTTTTAACTTTTGGGTGAATTTCCTAAACCTAAAAAACATTTTGGGTCATTATTTACAATTTCCATCGTTTCTTCTGCTTGAGAGGTTCATAATTTGGCGTGGTGACTGTGGGGTGGTAGGGAGTTGGATTGGTGAGAGTGGCAATTGATTGAAGCAGACCCAGATTGCAGAGGGATCAGGCGAAGAGAGCAAATGGGTTTTGTGAGCAATCGAGTGGGCAAAAGTAAGATCAAACCTGGTGACCACATTTACACCTACAGAGCTGCCTTCACTTATTCCCATCATGGTACTAATTCATACTTCTCTTCTCTTCTCTTTGTTACTCCCACTTTTCAATTTCCACATTATTTGCAATTTGCATTTCCTAATCTGTTATCCACTCTGTATAGCAATACCATAGCATTTCTGTCAAAACAATATGGGAATAAAATCACATCAAGGGTTGTTCACAGTCCACCATTCTTCTTCCTGCTACTATATTTCTGATGCATACCGTCTGGACTTATTTGCTAAGGTTTTACTAGTATTACATTTTTTCTGTTTCTAGTGGAAAGTCCTCTGCCAAAGTAAGCCTTAGCCATGGAATCCAAGAGCTTGTGAGGTACCTTCCTTAGGTTCTTTTACCTCTCTTTCCCATCAAGCCTCTTCAAGGAAGCTAGCTCAAGACCCTCTGATGGATCAAGACGACTGACTGACCAAAGGGGGYGAAAGGATGGATCACCTGCCGATCTGTGATCAAACAAAACTATACCTGAAGAATGGGATACAGATTGACCAGCACAAAAGCCATCTCTATCAATCTGAAAGTTGTGAGTTTCACCGAGATTTGCTTTCTTATGATCGTGGTTTCTTTGGGTAGATATCTACTTTGTCTTAACAAAGACATAGATACTTTTCTTCAATGATATGATATTGTCCACCTTAGACATAACTCTCTTGATTTTGCTTTTGATTTCATGTCGTACCAATGGGATAATTGTGTCCATTGTCCACCAATATATAAGTTTGTTTTCTTGAGTTCTAAGAAGTCCAATTATTTAAGCCCTGTTGGATAACAATTTTATTTTTAGTTTTATGAAAATTATGAATACTCTTTCAATCTTTTTCAATTCCAAATTTTGAAAAGGAACAAGATTTTTAAAAACTATCCTTTTAGCTTTAAAAAATTGGCTTAGATTTATACCAAAGTAAGTGAAAGCAGTAATCATAAACTAAAATTTCAAAAGCAGAAAACCAAAAACAAAGTAGTTGCCAAATGGGGTTTTTGTAACTTCTTTTGAGAGTCCATTTACATTTAGATTTACTAAACAGGGCCGAACCCGGAACTTCTGAAGTGTAATAACACATTCTGACAATATATACCATAAAGTTTTCATTTTGTATCTTCTTCCACTAGTACGCAGGTGGATACCAGGTGATTCATTTTACAGCTGAGATGAATTTGAAATCAACAACTGCCAGTGCCACATCTTCTGGTTTCTGTTCTTCAAGTAAAAGCATTCCATCATTATCCTGTCCAAACATCCTCAGCATCCCCCATTGTGGAATCAGGCAGCCGGGCAGTGGTGTGGTCCTTTCTTGTCTGGACTGCTGTCTCGGCAACGGCTCCCTTTACTGCTTTGATTATGGAGTCTCCTCACTAGTTCTCCTTTCGAGGGTACGAGGCGGCACTTGCACCACTGCGAAATCCGACCGATCGAATAAGGTTCTCCACAGAGCAATGTACCTTCTTCTAAATGGATTTGGGGAGTACGATGTGTTTGCAAACAACTGTGAGGATTTTGGTTTATACTGCAAAACGGGTGTTCTGATAAGAGACAATCGTGGGGTTGGGAGAAGTGGTCAAGCTTCTTCTGTCTTTGGTGCTCCCATGGCTGTCATGTTTTCCTCTCCTCTGAAGTTGCTAATGTCGTCAAGTTCTGTTGGTATGGCTGTGACAGCTGCTGGATGGTACAATTGTATAAGATATGCAAATGACATTGGTGTTCGAACTGATGTGATTAAGGTGGAAGTGGAGGACTTGCCGGTTTATCTCAATAAAAGCAGTTCAGATCAAATGGAAGCAAAGAAAATGGATGATTTTGAGAGAGCGTTTAGAGCATCTAAGCAAGTAACATTGAAAGAGGGTAGCTAGACCTCTGATTTTGATTCATTTTGGTTTCTATATTTTTAAAATTACCACTGTTTCGATCCATAAACTCGAGAAAAGTGAACCGTGCTCGTCCAAGGAGGGAGTTTGCTTTACCCAACTCTCTTTTTGATAACAAGGCAGAACCCCCCGACCCAACATTCATTAGTTTCGAATGAAGAATGAAGAGTGCCCTGTCCTTGCAAGCATCTACTCCTATCAAAATGAAAAGCGTGATTTTACTAAACAAGCAAGAAAATCCCTTTCTATTAGTAAAGGGCTTTAGGCTTTACTAATAACATAGAAGGTAAGACCGGCTTTTGAGCTGAAGCTTTACAACAATAGAGCTTAGATAGGGTCCTTTCTTATTATTAGTAAGATAGGTTGTTTGAGCGTATTTTTTGCCCTTTCTTATTATTAATAAGGTTTTTACGGTCTCGAAGATTCGAGCTTTAGATTTTGAGAAAACGATTGAAATCTCACACGAACGATTTTTCGTTCTAAATTTGAGAACACTAGAGTCAAAAAGAGAGTCTGATGCTTTCATTTAAAACAATGAGCATAATTGTCTATCCACACTTCTCACTCTTAGAAAAACTAGTTTTTAAACTCAATTTCTTGAACTCAAAAATTTGTTGGGTCATTTTGTTCAATTTTCGGAGTTGATGGCGTGAAGCGATGATATGCCAATCCCCAAGTCAATGTATGCAATAAAACACAGAAACCGAGTTAATTTAGTGAGTATGGAAAAGAATAATAAAGTGTACAAAGCAGCCAAGGCATAACTTGGAAGAATGGCAAGGAATCCAAAGCACATCAGATTCCCTTATCTACATGCCCATTCAAAAACCCAATTTTGAAATCCAAACAATAGTTATTGTACCTAACTTAAAATTTGTTTGATTATCTTGCCAAAAAATAGTATATGTATATATTTTTTATGTGTTGGGTCTTCTATTATCCTGTAGAAATTCTTCGATTGCATTGGGTATGAGAGAAATGCGGTCAAAATAATGGAAGAAAAACATTATATTATATATGTATATGGCTCATCGTAGCTATAATATCATCATTTCATTGGGATCATGATTCATGACGCCTTTTTAAAGCAAATCCTCAAGAAAAAGAGAGACCCAAAAAGAGAAACATTCAGTGGATGGGTTGTTGAACTGATTCTCGCACCAGCCAACCATTGATCGCCACAGCACAACGCACCCATTTGGCTTCTTCCGTATTTTCTAAAAGAAAATCACAATTTCAGTGAGTCAGTGACTGTGGGGCAGTAGCGAGTTCCACTGGCGACGGCGGCGGTTGGATGAAGAAGTAGACCCAGAAAACAGAGGTAGCGGGCCAAGCGAGCAAATGGGTTTGCTCAGCAATCGAGTGGAGAGAAGTGAAATCAAGCCGGGCGACCACATTTACTCCTATAGAGCTGTGTTCGCCTATTCCCATCATGGTATTTCTCTTCTTCATTTCTCCCCCCTTTTGAATTTCGAGATTCTTTGCGAGGAAAACGATTTCAATTTCAGTTGTCCCCTCATTTCTGTCTCTGGGTTCTTCCCCCTCGCTCGATCATATTGCATTTATAATTAATCAGATTAACTGTTGTGTTGTTCATGGTTGTGATTTTTTCTTCCGGCAATATATTGCTGATAGATACTGTCTGGGTTTGGTTTCACTAGAATTGCATTTTTCTATATGTTGTGTGTTTCATCATAATGCTTGCTGGATCCCATTCCAAGATTTACAATCTTATGGTTACTTACGATCTCAATTCTTTCAATTTTCGGCTTGTTTAATTGCTTATCCATTCTTGCATTGTGCAGTAAATAAGAAGCTGATAGTTTTAATTTCTTAAACTAGAATGAGGACCATAGAATTCCGCATCTAATGTGCCTTCTTAAAGTTTTTTTTCCCCAGAAAAAAGGGGGAGAGAGATAGGTATTTGTTATTCGTCTATCGATTATAAATGGTTTAGCTCTCAAGCTCAAATCATATATTTTAGTTGCAATTTTCTCCACGTCTTTGTTAAGTTTTAGTTGTTCATCAGCTTATTTTCGTGTCCCCAAGTGCAATAATGTTTTTGATTAGTTTTGTGTGTTCTTTGTAATCCTTTTAGTTTTGTTCTTGTGCCAAATGTATTGTTTGCTCATGTAGGTTAGGTTGTGATTTTGTTGGACAATTGATTGTTGCCTCTTGGTAGGTGGTTCTTAACTGTTCTTGAATTTCTTCAGAATCTGATAAAAAAAAAATATTCTGCTGTAAGTTTTGCTATTCTTCTGAATTTATGTAGAGCTCTGCTTTATTTTATTCACCCTAAGTTGTGGCCTGAATTATTCGGTTTTTTCAAATAAAACTTTTCATATGAAACTTCATGTATAAGACTGACTTTTTAGAATGAATTTTTCCAACACTGTAATGCCTGGAGAAATTTTTACTTCAGAAGTTAATTTTTTAATTCATTGAACTCAATTACCACATATGTTTAATTCCACAATGCCATTTGAAGCAATCTGTTTCAAAATGTTCATTTTTAGTTGATGGTTTTGAGAAGTCCAATTATTCTGACTTATGTGAAACCCCATTTATGTTTACTTCCAATTCCATTTACTAAAAATGACAAGACCAGGAGCTTCTAACACTACCATAAAATTTTCATTTTTCATCTTTCTCCACTGGTTTCGCTATGCAGGCATCTTTGTAGGGGGAAGCAAGGTGGTTCATTTTAGACCTCAGAGGAACTTGAATTCAAGCACTGACACGTCTCCTGATTTCTATGATTCGAGTTCAAGCAATCCATCATCCTGTCCAGTCTTTCCTGACTGTGGATTCAAACAGCCCAACAGTGGGGTAGTCCTTTCTTGTCTGGACTGCTTCCTCAGAAATGGATCCCTTTACTGCTTTGAGTATGGAGTCACCCCATCGGTTTTCCTTTCCAGGGTACGGGGTGGCACTTGCACCACTGCAATGTCCGACTCATTCGACATGGTTATTCATCGAGCAATGTACCTTCTTCAAAATGGATTTGGAAACTACAATGTGTTTCAAAACAACTGTGAGGATTTTGCTCTATACTGCAAGACAGGTCTTCTGATTGTAGACAGGCTTGGGGTTGGAAGAAGTGGTCAAGCTTCTTCTGTCATTGGTGCTCCCTTGGCTGCCATTCTTTCCTCTCCTCTGAAGTTGCTAATGCCAAGTCCTGTGGGTATGGCTGTGATGACTGCTGGAATGTACAGCATGAGTAGATACGCCACTGACATTGGTGTTCGAACCGATGTGGTTAAGGTGGCAGTGGAGGACTTGCCAGTTAATCTGGAGTTGTTCAACAGCGAAGAAGAAGATGAAGAAGACGACGAAGATGAAGAAGAAGCAGCAGCCTCCAAGAAGAATGAAGATTCAAAAATTCTTGTGGCCAGGTGATCTGAACTCCATTCTCTGGTCCATGGTTAGCGACACTGCAGTTTTATCCTCGACTCCAGATCGTTCGTCTTCTTTCCATCTTATAGGTATGTCATATGGTTGCAATACTGTTCTTTTAACCTAAATGAAATTGTGGATGAACTAGCCTGATCATGAATATTATGTAGTCAAGCTACGTCGCTGTCCAGTCCACCTAATGGATGTCACAGCCAACATATTTCTGTCTCCATTCGACTTGGATGATTCGTTTTTTGTTATTTTGATAAAACGCTTGATCCATTGATGTGATTCTATCTTATCAGAAATAAAAAGCTAGATTAATGAGTTTCCAGGTTTTGTATTGTTGAAGACACCGCCGCGTATCTGTCTGAGTTGATCACTGATCAGTCTGTTGAAAACTAACATTTTGTACTGTTTTATAATTCATATGCTGCTTTCACTGCTACTCTTGAGAAAGACTTCAACTGTGATTACCTCAAAAGCATGGGTAATTCAATTGAATGACTTGAGAAAAAGACAATCTAAGCATAGCTCAACTGATTAACTAGTTAAGATGTATATCCTTGATTAAAACGTTGGAGGTTTGAATCCCTAACCTCACGTAGTGTTGAACTCAAAATTATGACGTGCAGAAGTGACATGGTTCGGTTTTGCATAGAAGACCTGACGTGGTCTATACTAAAGCCAGGGGATTTCAAGAAAGAGATTAGAAACCCATTTTGTACTTTTTTCTGAACTTGCAGCTCAAAAACAGAAATCTAATCTAGAGAGAGCATGAACCATAAATGGGTGAAGATTCTTTCTGTATTGCATCCAAAGTTAGAATAGTGAATGATTTGTCTTCTTAGGGAGGGAGGGAAAAAACATATCTTTGGAGTTTGGACATTCCCAATATGGAATATGTAACTAATATCTCTAAAACAGCTGGTTTCTTCAAGAGACAACTACCATAATCTAAAATCTAAATAGCAAAAACTATTTCTTTTTAGATTTCTGTTATATTCTCTTCCTCTCTTTCCTGTTTTCAATATATGTTTGTATCACTTTTAATAGATCATCATTGGTTACATAACACTACTTGTAATGTGCTCCACATGATTGGATAGGATTGACATGATCTTTGAACAACAATTTAGGGTTAAAAGTGTCATTTTACCCTTAAAATTTCTCTCGTTCTTTGAACTTTGTAATAAATCTTTGCCTCAGACACTTTTAAAGTTCTTTAAAGTCTATGGATCTATTTGATAGTATTAAAAGTTTGTAGACTCGTTAAACACTTGTTGAAGTTTAAGGATCTATTAGTCACAAAATTAAAGATTTAGGGATTTATCAAACACAACTCTCTAGGTTAAGAGACCAAATTTATAATTTAACTGAACATCCAATATTAAATATTGCAAGTTAAAGCTTTTTCTATCATACTAATCATAGTTAAGTAGTCAAACATCAGTATTCGTCGTTTTGGATTGTAATCCACTCTGCTATGAGAAAAATACTTATTGATTTGAAACATTGGTCTAACTTATTTTTAAACTTCACGTTAGGTATCTGTTTTTGTTTCTTGTTTCTCATTTTTAAGAAACGTCTGCAAAATCTTGTAGGAATTTTAGAAACAACAAAATAAAGTTTCTTATTTCTTGTTCCCATTTTTAGATTTTTCTAAATTGATATCCCAAAAGGTTCATATATGCTTTGATGGACAATAATCATTCATCATATTCTTCATTTTTCAAAGGTATCCTACTTGAGGCTCCTTAAAGATGCCTTTAGGCCCTTTGCTTTGCGTTTTAGTTAAACTATTTGAACCACAATGAGTCATCAATCTTCTTTTCAATAGCATCATGTGACTGATAAATAATGTGTATTCACACAAGAAGATGATGTACCATTGCCATACAATCTTCTTTGGAAATTAAATGAGATACACATTTTTTTTAAATGTGATAGCTTTGCAATTTGCTTATATAATTACAATCACTTTTCTTTTTTCAAAAAGGAAAAAATGAGTGCCATGAGAATTTCATTAAACAAATTTGTATATTGTATAATAATATTTGCCACATAATTTGTTGGTTAGGAAGCTTCTACCTAAGTTTTAAGCAAAGAAAAAAAAAATGTTTTCATTCAAAATTTGCTTCCCAACTCCCTAACAAATCCACAACTAAATTCTTTAATTTATGATGTAAACCCTTCACAAGTCACAACCTCTCTCCTTCAATTACTACTAAATAAATTAATTTTAAAATGTTTAGATATTTTTATGTGGTTGTCCTTCTGGCTTTAGTATATTTCGATTCATGTACTTTCAAAATAATATTTTGATCAATGTATTTTAAATTTTTGTTCAATTTAGTTTCTATACTTTCAAAACGTTTTATTTGGCTCATATACATTTAAAAAGTGATAATTTTTTCTTTCTCATTTATAAAATTTTGACACAATTTTTTATACGCAATGGATACTCTTTAACGTAGATTTGTAGTTACATCACAAGAAATTTAGTAAGTGAAGTATCATCATCATGTTAAAATTTTGATCGAAATAAATGAGATAAAAATGGAAAATGAAAGGACTAAAATGACCATTTTTTAAAAGTAAATGTACTAAAATAAACTTTTCCAAAATATAGAGACTAAACTAAATAAATATTCTAGCATATTTTAAAAAGAAAAAAAAGGAAACCAAATCTCCTATCCTTCTCGTATCCTTATGTTATCATTAAAATTTGAATTAATCTGCTTGAAACTATTTATTTAAGATTTTGGCACCGGCACTTTTTAATTAAACAAAAACATTAAATGTTTTAAAATAATAGAGAAATGAATGGATAGACGAAATGGGCAGAAATTGACAGCAGGTTGATTGCTTCATAATATGTTATTCTAAGGCTATAAATTGTTGAAAAGGAAAGGGAAAAAAAGAAATTTGAAGGAATAAACTCCTCATAATTAGTCAGACCTAAATTATATTTCTTGTTAGGGGCGGTGGATAAGTGTCGTTATAGTGCTTTATTATCATCAAGAGCTTGGTTACCAATTTTAAGCTCTGTTTTTCGATCATTGGYCCAACCCCACGAAGAAGAACCATACCTAGAAAGCTATCTGGGTTTCGCTTTTAATATTTTGAACTACTGAGCACGCGATCAAACGCTTCAATCTGATTTGCGAATTTGATCATTTGTCTCAGTCAAATCCCAAGGTAAGAAGGTTGGATTTTCCCTCATCAGCAGTGTATCGGAACAAAAATCAGAATCTGGGTCGATGGCTAATCTCTATGTGAAGGCTGTGCCTCCGGCGGATCTGAATAGGAACACAGAATGGTTCCTGTATCCCGGTGTTTGGACCACCTATATTCTCATTCTGTTCTTCGCCTGGGTTCTCGTCCTCTCCGTATTTGGCTGCTCTCCTGGCATGGCCTGGACCATCGTCAATCTCTCTCATTTCGCTGTATGTGCATCGAAATTTCTTCTTTTGTTATTTTTTTGATCTGGGTTTTTATTGCCTTCCCGTGATATCATCATTGGACGTGGGATTGTTGTTGACTTGTGCAATTCATTTATTGGGCCATCCTTTGCGGCTTGGTTTTAGTGTTTGTGTATTGGTCTATGCTGCTTTAGTCCCCGTCATTTAATCTTTTTGTGGAGGTTCGGATTCGGGAGAGATTCGTTTGGTTGATTTTGTCTGAACAAAAGAAAGATAGCCAACTGTTGTGGCTTTGATAATGAATTCGCGCTTGCTTTGGTCATACTTGCATTCAAGTAATTTTGATATGGAGGAGATTATTATCTTCTGTTAGAGTTTTACTGTTTCAGATGTTTGTCTTTGGATTCTTGTGGAGAGGCGTATGGTAGGGTAGATAAACATTCCATCATCTTTAATTTTTATAACCTTTTCCCATGATTGTTTTATTTCAAGCCTCGACCCATTGACCTGTACTCTTAGGCAGTTGTTTAGTGGTACAAAAATTTTTTTGCGGAGATAAACGAGTGAAATGCGATTAGCAATTTTTGAAAAGATTATAAACTGTTCAGTTTAATGTTTGATATACACTGCCATACATGTTTTTATGTGTAAATGTGGATCTTGGGTGGAGTCGGTGAACATTGTCTCCAACGGTTTGGACGTACCCACTTCAATGATTTAGAACTCTGCCATCGAACTGCTTAGAATGATTTAGAACGTTCTTTTGCTCCATTCTTTGAAGTTAATGAGCTCATTAATTTATATAAAATGATGGAGAGGAGTGTCCTTTGCTTCAGGTCACTTACCACTTCTTCCATTGGAAGAAAGGGACACCATTTGCTGAAGACCAGGGGATCTACAATAGATTGACGTGGTGGGAGCAGATAGATAATGGAAAGCAGCTTACCCGCAACAGGAAATTCTTGACTGTTGTTCCCGTGGTGCTGTAAGTTTTCCATTATACAAGGCAACTCTGAAATCAAATTTCAAACTGCTTTTATTCTATGTTCTATCCAATATTGCTGTGTGTTTATTTATGCAGTATTTATCTGATATGGATACTTTATCTTCCTAGTTCTTCTAGTTCTAATGATTGATTGAAGAGTTCTGCAGACTAACTAGGGATCATTTCCTAACTTTCAATATTTTATAGTTAGCAAACTTTTGAGCTATATCTTAGGTAGTGACGCTCACATTAACAGGCTTTGACTGCTGTAACTCTTGGTTGAATCTATGGGTCTCCATCTCTTTTTCCAACATGTGAAATTTGCTTTAAAATTTTCTATTAGGAAATAGAATGCTCATCTGGCTACCTCTGCTAATTTTCATAAAGGAAGTGGGTGTAGGGGTGGTGCAATTGGTCCTTTGGAAGTGATAATGACATATCTCACTTCATTAAAGGTTCTAGATCCTACTTCCTCTTATTAGTATCTTTCATCTGTAATTTTTCTATTACTTTGCAAGGAAAGTAATAAGATGATGGTTGGTGCTGCAAAAATTTGGAATTCAATTTTGGCATTTGGAGATCTTCATATTTTCATGCGAGGAAGTAGTGGGGTAGATTGGTTCTTTTTAGTGGAAAACCTTACCGGGCCAACAAAGCTGAACCAAGCAAAGTGTGTGTTATGCTTCATTCTGTTTCGACTGGTGTTTCAACAGTTCTTATCATTAACTTGGCCTTCATCTGATTATTTCCCATTATATATATTTCTTCCCAAATCCAATCTATAAAAACCAATTCAATACTCCAAACTGTCCAATTTTGATTTCGAATGCTAGGGGTTAGAATGTTTCAGCTTCTTATTACGTAGAACTTGAAATCTTAGCCACCATGGGAACAAAACATCAAAATCGTTGGAGTGTAGTTAGTCTTAGATGCAACTTAGATTTGAAGTGTTACAAGCTGTAACTGGAAATAACTAAATTAAACATGAATATAGGGAGAGACTGAGAGGATTAAGAGTGAGAAATGATTAAGGAAAAAGATGAGGGATGAGAGGGAGAGTGCTTGAGTAGTTGTAATACTATACTTTGCTTATGAATTTCATGGTGATCGTACATATCTGGTTATCCTAACTCGACTCAACTTCAACTTGCTACCATGTGCGAGGCACTCTGGGAAAAGCCTGAGAGTCAATTGGGAGGGAGAGGTGCATCATAGCGGAAGTTTGCTATGGAACCTGTTTTGAGCTGGCTGATATTGAGAGAGGGAGGGTGGTTCCAAAATGCTAAAATTTGTTTTCTTAAGGCTGTTGTTTTGATTTTGTTTGGATCATACTAACCTGACCTTCACTGAATCTGAACTAAAAATTTTCTTCTCCTAAATGTTTGCCAAAATTTAGAAATACTGGAATCATGCTTGGTTTGGTATTGCTTGATTTCCTTTCTCACTTCTAAAAGGTAGCAGCTATTGTCTCGCTGTTTAGGAAAGATGTCTGATCCTATCAGACATGTGGATGTTATCACAAGCATTTAGGTGGTGGACAGAGGAGGCTTGGTTGGTAGCGGATGTCCATGGAAATTTGTAGTTTGGTTTGGTCTAAAGCCATTTGATATTTTTTTTTGGATAACTGGGAGTCGGAGCTTTTGCTCCCCTATACCCAGAGGCACGCACGCCTACACCGGACCCGGGAGACATCAAAGGTTTTTTATATTAAGCTCATTGGAAAGTTCGAACTTGAGACCTCTAAGCCAGTGTGACCAAGAGACCCCAAACCCTTGCCAACCGGGCTGCCCCTTGGGACCTAAAGCCATTTGCTTTAGAATTTGAAATGGAAACAATATCTGCTTCTGCATCATGATGGGCTCTAGACCTCCTGCTTAAAGTGGTTTTCCAGACTTCTTCAGATATCTAGCTCCAAGGACCTCTTCAGTTGAGGATTGTTGGAATCAGGAGAGCTGTGTCTGATTTCTCAATTTTATTAGACCACATTTTGATGGAGAGACCTAGGAGTAGAATATTCAAGGTTTCTGTTATAACCAACAGGAGGATAATTTGGTGTGGTGTGGTGTGGATCTAGACTCTTCTTATGCTACATTTCACGAACAGGATTAACATCCTTTTCTTTTAATAAGAGAACAGAACTAACATTTCTAATAGTTCTTTTGAAAAAGGCACTCCGAAAAAGATCAAATTCTTCCTTTGGACTCTTGCTCTGGGGGCACTGGTACTATGATATTATCCAAAGAAGGAATCCTCACTGCTAGATTTTACCTAACTGCTGTTGTCTGTCTTAGAAACTCATCAAAGCACCTTTTCTTGCATTGCTCTTACATTCAATCCTTATGGTAGCACCTTTTGGGCACATCCATTGTTTATTGGCGAGCTCCTCGTTCAACTCTTCAAGGCTTGACCTTGACTCAATTATTTTATAGCCACAATTTTAAACAAAAAGGGAAGGTGCTATGGAATTCTGCTACAAAATTCTTCTTTGGGAACTTTTGATGTAAATAAACAATTGAATTTTTCACAGCCTTTGTAGAGGAGTTCTAGAATCTCAATTTAGGGGCCCCCATTTGGTGCTCTCTTAATATATTCCTTTTTTAACTACGATTCATTTTCTAACTCTATTAACACCTATGGGAAGAATTTTTTGTAACCCAATTGGTTTTGGGTCAAGCCCCGTTCCCTTTTCATGAAAATTTAGTTTTCCCATTAAAAATGAATGTGTGTGTGTGTATGCACATGCTGATGTTTCTACGGTAGCGTGGTTTTTCAGCCTTGTTATTTTATGCTGGTTCCATTTGTGCAACTTTTATGATTTCTGAGATTTTGTATGTGAAGTTGCCTCAGATTCATGATTGCTCTTTTGTATTGGTTTCACATTGCTGAAGGCGTACTGACAGTGTGCCACAATTTTTACTGCATTATGAGAGGGTGTGATACAGGCAATTCGGTGTCATCTTAATTTAAATTAAAGGCACTGTAGAGTTTTGGTTATATTAAGTATATCCCTGTTGTTTAACTCTTCAAATGCTTGGAGAGTTCTACACTGCTTCCAACTAGTCAAAGAAAATTACAAAATTTCATAGTAAAATTATAAAGATGATGATGTATTTGATTTGTTGAAAATTCTTCAGGACTTCCTTTGGAACAGTAGAAAATTCTTTTGTTCCTCCCATTAGGCAACAATACTGTTAGCACTGTTTTCAAAATTGTAACCACAGAAACATTAGAACAGAAACAACAGCCTTTGCAGTGGAAAAAGCTTTGTCCACAGATCCACCACGTAGGAGCAAGAGATCTCATCAGGTCTTTGAGCTGTTCTTACAAAGACTGCACCAACTCGACTGAGGCAAGATGTAGGGTCCTCTGAATTTCGTCACGAGTAATAATATCACCCAAACTTTAACGACCAAATAACAATTTTGCACTTCTTAGAGATCAAAATTTTCCAAAGGATCTTGCTTGATGGAGGCTATAGATGCAAAACTCAAGTCAGAGACTCAGGGAATAGAATGATTTTAATTTGAATAACTGCCCTAAACCCCTTGGAATCTTTTTTCCTTCAGTACTTTGACCCTGTTCATGCTTAAACATTCAAAATAAAGTATGCATTTTTCTTCGAATTCTTCCAAAGATGAAGTTTTACTTACTACATGCCTCTTTGATAACCATTTTGTTTTTAAAAATTAAGCTTAGAAATATTACTTTCACCCAATATTTTCCTTTTTTTGTTATATAGTTTTTGTAAACATTTTTCAAAATCTAGGCCACATTTTGAAAACAATTGTTTTTGAAATTTGGTTAAGATTTCGAATATGTCTCTTGAAGAGAGGTGAAGACCTTGCTAATAAAATTGTATACAAAGAAGCATAATTTTTTAAAATAGAGAATAGAAAATGAAATGGTTGTCAAACGGCAGCTGCATTTCTCGGTGTAATCAGCCTTTAAGCATACATACCCCCGAATGCTAGATAACTATATCTATTACTAGGTCATCAAAAAGGAACTCCATTCATATTTTCTTCTTATTCTGCAGGTACTTGATAGCCTCACACACAACTGACTATCAACATCCAATGTTATTTCTCAACAGTCTTGCAGTAATTGTTCTAGTTATTGCAAAGTTTCCCCATATGCACAAGGTACGTATCTTTGGAATCAATGCCGACAAGTGAAGCTCGCATCAAGAGATTTTCAGTTCGACTTGCCAAAGAGCTTCTCGCCCTTGTCTTTGATCTGGTAAAATGTTATATCTTTGTATAGTAGTTGGGACTGGAAGGATACTGAAAAATTTGTAGCTTTTTTGTACCGACTGCTTGTTCCACCTGTTGCTTATTGAATAAGTAAATGCAATTATCTTTTATACAGTAGAAAAAATGTGATGCATTTGAGTTTCACTCTGCCCTGTTTTCAAGCTTATAAAGTCTTTTTTTCCCTATTGTGACAACACTTCTTAATTCCTACTTGTTTCTTCTCCATCTTGTGCCGACAGAGTTTGTTTCTCTCTTTCTTTTTGGAGTTCAACAACATAGGTTGAGGATTCGAACCTCCGACCTTTTGGTCGATAATGTAATCCTCAAATTTGGCAGAGTTAGTTCTTCTACCATCAAAAACTCATCTTGGAGTCGCTTACTCTTCTCTTATATGTCTGGTTATATGAACCATGATTTATGTCACATTCCTTAACAGACCCGGAGCAGGAAATAATAAATTCGAATGAAGTTGATTAAAAACTAGACATGTAGCTATCTTCTGTCGCAGGCTTTCTAACTCTGAAGTATTGGATGGTTTCCATTGAAGTGAAATTGCTCTGTTTCCATGCAAGAAGTTTTGTAATTGAAGTTCTAAGTTGAGGCTAATTAGGCAGTGTTTGGCAGGGAAACAAGAATAAAACGAAAAGAAGAGGATCAGAATAAGAATACTGGAGCCATAAATCTTTATAGGAAGGGGTAAATTCTCATCTTATAACTTTTTTATATATAATATCTTTCCATTCTATAAATTAGGGGGGAAACAGGGGAAAAAGTTTTAAATATTTATTTTTCTATATATCTTTTTGGACATTTGAGAGGGTAATTGTCTCACTCCTTCCTCTCCTTTTCATGCATTGAAAAGCATGCATTTGGAGTAAAAATCAGTAGTGGAAATTAAGCAAAACACTTGAAAAGAAAATGGGAGTTGGTAAAGATGTCATCCTTTTTTACTGGGGCTGGTAAAGAGTAAAACTTGGGATTTATTTGAGTAAAAATGTAAATTGCTCATTAACCTTTTGGTTTTATTTTTTTATTTATTTATTTCATTGAGCTTCTTTTTGAAGTGGAGTTCATGAACGAAACACATTATCTTATCTTTTCCATTCATTACTTTACTTGTGTCGCACTCATGTCTCGTTTAAATTTGACTACTTTTTGATATCACAAATAATACTTATAATACACACGCGAAAGAAAGATTGCTTTATAAGTCAACTTTTTTGCTTTATCTTTTAAAAAGTAAATATTTCATTTCATTTATTTCTTTTTTTATTTTTTAACTTATTGAATCTCAATTAGTGCTTTACTAATTACTATTAGGAAGTTATCCATGGGAAGGATGAATGTTGGTTATTAATAACAATTTCACAACAGTAAAAATTAGTTAACCAATGCTTTGTAATTGGTAATTGACTTGTTGAATTCAACTTTGGTAAATCAATTAATTTTTTTCACAATCTCAAGTCAACTTAATTATGATGCGAATTTTAATTTTTTACAACTTTGTAATTAATGGTTTGAATTATTCTTAAGTTGATTTATTCTCACTTTTATACATTTTTACGATATAATGAGTGTATTTAAATCTCTACTTAGAGAGAATTTATTATGACCACGTACAGTATACTCCAACGTGAAATTTATTGTGTACTAAAAAAAACTTGAAATTTCTTGTTATGAAATGATAGTAAATTAAGTGTTTGTACATTGACTTATATTATAATTTATGAAAAAAGTAGTCATACAAATTAATTATGCCACATACCTTTGCAAAAAAAATATATAATAATAATAGTTATGGCATATGGCCCCATAAAAAAAAAATCAATAATAAGGGCATTGCTTTTTAATTTCTTGAAGTATGAAATCATGAAGAGAGATGACCCAACAATATAAACACTTGAGTAAGATAGAAATAATTAGAAGGCTCTCATAATTATAAATATCAGTAGCTTCCATGAATAAAGTAAAGTTTATTTATATAGAAAATTTCACCATAATTAGGAGTGGACGAATCTCATTATGGTCTCCATTTCGAAAGAATTAAATAAAAACAACTTTTCCCCTTCAAATAATAAACTAAAATCAACTTTTTTTTGAAACCATCATTATCCTACCTCCATTTTGAATTTCTCGTTAATATTCACCACCATTATTTATTATTATTTTTTCTTTTGACAATTAGGAGTTTTTAAAACTTTGTAACTTAATTATTAATATTTTTTAATACAATATATGAGTAGCGATTCGAACTCACGAATTTTCGATTGAAAATGGGTGTTTTAACCCTTTTTTTAAGTATCAACATATTTTAATTATTTAAACTATGTTTAGGTTAACCTAACTTAATTATCTCAAGCTTAAAAAGTAAATGTTAATATATTTATTACTTGGTTGATTTTCTATTACTAATGCTTTGTTGGTTGTTGAGTTATATAAACTACAGTTACTGTATGAATTATAGAGAATTATATACTCTAATATATGATCTTTAGAGATGTTACTAATGTCTTGTCTAATTAAGTTATGCTTTAGTCGGACAATTACTATAAATACTTTTGTATTAATATATAAAATCAAAATTTGCTAGATCCTTTTACTTTCGATTTTTAAAATTACTCTTAAATATCAAATGTATCAATGAGTAAATTAAAATAGTATTATCCAAGTACTTGGATTAATTGAAAGCTTGATTGTGTCTAAACTACTCATTTTCAAATATGATATCCATATTGTTCACCAACATTTATTTTTCATTTAAAAATTTTATTATAATTTAACCTATTGCAATTTCACAATGAACCCACGGAATGCCTATTGTTTTTTAGATTTAGATGATTAGAATTTTATGTTTTACTTGAATCACTCTTATTCGTGTTAGTTCTGGAACACTCACTTTCACTATTTCCACCTCAACGATAGATATTTCTATATGTTTGTCTTAATAAAATATGATAGAACGAAACGCAATAGAAATTCCATTGAGAAATTATTGAAAGAGGTCATCAGAATGTCTCTAGAAGATTTACACGGCTGAAACACGTCAAACCTATATCAGCAGTTATTAGTAGACATGAATCAACATCTTCCAATATCTACATTCAAGTCAAAAATTATTGAAATATGATAGTCACACATCTAAATTAGACAATTGGGGGGCTATTTGTTAGTTAAGAAGTAATTTCTTTTTTTTAGTACAAATTAAAGCTTCAAACAACAAAGCAATCCAAGCCAACCAAAAAAAAAAAAAAGGATGAAAAATTACAAAGGAGGGAGAGTAGAAACACACATATATATAGAGAGAAATGTTTTGATTTGGTGTAAGTAATTAATTAAGTTGGTTTTGTGAATTTGAAAGTGTTTTTAATTAATTGTGTTTCTACCAGCTGGGTCCTCCTCCATTATTATTGTTCCAATACGCAGTAGCAGTAGCCGCCGAGGATTGTTGGCCATTATTATTTTCAACTGATCCGCCGGAAAACGAAAATCCGAATCTCCCTCCGCCGCCGTTGTGTTGCATTTGCATCACTCCGTGGCCGTGGCCCTCCGCCGGATCACGTGCCGAATACGGCATCAGATTCGGTATGTAACACCCAAATCCACCGCCACCGCCGCCGCTCTTTTCCGGAACCCCCTCGTACTCTAACTCACCTCAAACACCACAAATCAACACTTCCTTTAATATTTTAATATATATATATATGTATAATCAAACACCCAAATTTAACTTCTTTTTTTTTTCCTAAAGTCATTATTTCGTCCTCTCAACCTACCATTACGAATATTAATATTTATGTAGTCTATCTCAAAATTAATTGGTAATGAAAGGGATAATTCGTATCTATTATAAAAAGTCATTTATTTTATAAAGGTAGGATTTTTAATATACCATATCAAAAATAACAGAGATTTCTCTTTCAATACGAATTTTACAATGAGATATGTGAAAGGGGAGATAAAAAGAGATTCTTTTGAATTACTTTGTTGTCTTGTCTAAAGTATTCACACAGACTTGGATCCAACTAAAATTTCAACATAACATTAACACTTCGTTTGATATATATATATATTTTTTTTTTCAGTAAAATTCATTACTTATCCATATGTTAGAGGGTCAATATTTCTCTGTTTCGTATCTAATTTTTGAAAACGCTTTCGAAATCTGACGTTCCCAAATTTGTTTTTAATTTTTAAATTTAAGCAAAAGTCCAAATTTGTGTTTAAGAGTGAAAATATACCAAAGAAAATTGTGTTTTGTTTAAGCATATAATTAGAATGAACAATTTAAGAAGTATAGGACTTTAAAGTAAACAGATGAATCAAAATAGGCGAAAAAGGAAAGTGAAATAGATTTAAATTAAAGCAATTTAAAACACAAGTGAAACGAAACTCACCTGAAGAAGTTGGGGGAAACCCCAGATTGAGGTCGTGCGGTTGGAACGCCGCCGTGGCCGGCAGCGCGTGGTGGGGCGCAGCAACTGAACCGGACGACGGTTTCCTATTTTTCCGAGAGCCACCGCCGACGGGGATGTTTCTGAGAGAGCCGCCCTCGGTCCAATACCGGCGGCAAGATTTACAAAAGTAGCGCGGCTGAGTAAGGCTGTAGTTATTGTAGTAGCAAAATTTGGTGTTGTTTGATTTGCATCTCGGGCAGTTCAATTGCTCCTGCGGCCTCCCCTTCGGCCGCTCCCCTCCTCCACCGCCACCGCCGCCGCCGCCCGCCCCCATCATCTCCTCCATATGTATAAATCTTCCAACCCCACAAAATTCAAAACAAAGAACACAGTAATATCAACAACAAAATTTATACCTTTTTGTTTGAAGAAAACTTGAAATGTGCATGGCCAAGAGAAAGTTGATTAATTACCTTTGGTGTGGAAAATGTGGCAGTGTCGTTGAAGCAAGCAAGAATGTTTTTTAGGTTGTTTGTTTTGTGTCGGCTGAATTGTAATTTAGTAAAAGAAAAAAAAAAAAGGAGTGTGTTTGTTTTGACTAATCTTGTAGTACCATCCCACTAGGATTATTATCGATGTTTTTATATGTTTTTTTGGTCGTATTCTATGAATCTGTATGGGATCTATTGACTCCCAATTCGTGTGTTAATTATTTTTTTTTTTCTTTTGGTGGGAAATTAAGAATAATGTGAATTCTATGTGGTGGGTTTCTCCTTTTTGACCTAAAAATTCCAAAATTTTTAAAAAAATAAAGAAAGAAAGAAAGTGGGGTTTGATTATTTGTTCTGCTTTTCTCCACCATGGTGCTTTTAATTATTCATCTCGTTTTGATTGCTCAACCTCTCCCTTTTTTTTTCTTTTTTCTTTTTTCTTTTTTTTTTTGGTAAGTAGAACTGGGGTTTTAAGCAACTTATTTGCTGATTAATCTACAACCTAATCCCATTAATCTTCAATTTTTTGGTTTGAGTCCATTCTTATTGGTGATTAAATAGTTATGTTTTCAACTTTATTAAAGTCTTGTTTTTGGAGATAATCTCTTTTGAAAAGAAAAGTTAATAATGATCTTCTAGTTATAAATTATTCTGGTTTCTATTTTTAGCACATATATTTACATATATAGTATAGAATAAATATTTATTTTCAATATAAAAAATATATTTCTTTTCAAGATTTAAACAGCAATTCTAATTCTTGTATTTTTTGCTTTGTTTCATTGGGACGATCTTTTTACTTTTTAAACGTCTACTTTTAGCTTTGGTTAATTTTAATATCTATTTTTTCAGCACATCTATTTTAGTCTTTTGTTTTTTTAAAAGTAACTATTTTAGTCAATTTTTTTTTTCATTTTATCTCATTTCTTTGGATAATAATTGTTTAGCATCACACTTCACTCACTAAATTCTTAAAAATATAGTTATAATTTTGTATTGAAAGTTTTTATGATGTATATAAAATTTGTGTTAAAATTTTACAAATATAGATCAAATTAGTCATTTTTTTAAAGTACAAGGACCATAATAAATAAAAATCAAAATATGTGAATTAAAATAGTATTTAAGCCTATTTTCGACAAAAGATTGGAATTTTACAAAACTAGTATAATTAATATCCAAAGTCTTTAAATAGCCACGCAATATGTATTTCCAAATAATGTCATGTACCATGTCGCCATAACAACATAATCCTTAAAYTGTAGTGCGCCACATAAATATTAGAACTAACAGAATTTAACTGAATTAGTGAAACACAAAATAAAATTAAGAAAAAATTATGGATTTTTTAGAGTTTGAAAACTTATTTAATAAAATCTCGAAAATGTATAAACAAAATTTATAATTTAACTCGACAGAAAGACGGAATCGGTGGGACCCAAGAAATGCGCGTCGGGATTGAAAACTATCGTGTGTTTGGTGTCGTTTTGTTGGGTTATCTTTTCCATGAAAACGACTCGTTTTGGATAGGAAAATAAGTTCCAGTTTGCAATTTTTTTTTCCCTCTTTTTTTTTGTTTTTTATTTTTTGGCCTCAACGTATATGTTGAAATTGAAATTCATTTGGCATAAAAAGATGACTTATTGATACCTTATGCATTTTTTTTAATCATAATCTATTTTGGCTATTCATTCAATTTATAATAATTTTTATTTTCTGTATCAGTATATGTGAAATTAATTTGTATGACAATTTTATTTATTTATTTTTGTGTTTAAATGTCTTAGAACAATAATTTGATAATTTATCCTCATAGAATAGTCCTCTTATTTTTAATTATCCATTTTATGTCATTCCAAAAGTTTTTTCTTTCAAAAACTTGATAAAAAAGAAAAAAAAAAACAACCTTAGATGGAAATTAGAAAAACTATTTTCATGATCAAAGGATTAATAAGAATGAAACCATCCCTTCAGGCGTAATAATAACACGTATAAATTAAGAAATCGAGTAATATAACCCACCACTATTTTTTCCTCTCTTTTTTGTTCTATGAATGATATATATAAATTTATTTATATTTTGTTCGGTTTATTAATGGTGGAAAATTAATATTAACCTGAATGGAATTGAAAAAAATACTCTTTATATCCAGCGTTCATTCACTCATTCATCCCACGGCCCGGCCCGGCCCGGCCCGGCCCGTTTCATTGCCCCAAATCTTATTCCCAATAACCAAAAAAACAAAATAATTTAAAGAAAAAAAATTGCCCTATTTTTCTGTATGCTCATCGCCGATAATCCAATCCACCGGACCACCGCTCTCTCTGCGCCTCACCGCGTCACCTCCGGCGCTCTGCTACTTGTTCTCGTACCTCTCGGTACTCAGTGTTGCAGCTTGCAGGCTCACAGCCCACCGATTCTTTCGTTTATCATCTTCAGATTGGTACGATTTTAATTTTAATTTTCAGTTCATTAATTTCATTTTCCATTTCTTTGATTTGTGCTATTTCGATATTCACCTCTCTTTGTAGTTTGATCTAAATCGTGTAATCTAGATTTTTCTTTCTACATATCTTACTTGTAATTTATGCAGTGTTTTGATATATGGTGAGTTTGTGTGATGATTTAAATTTTGTCTACTTTTTTGTTCTTGATCACATAACTGGATTTGGATTGAGGGGAGACAAATCTACAAATTGGGGTTAAATGCTTGAAATCCGTAGTCGAATAAAAATTTCGTAAATTAGCTTAAATTATTTGCTGCGAATGACGGCAGAATCGGGGAAGAAACTGAAGACTGCCTTTTTCATCTTCTGCTGCCCAGCTTTTCCGACATTAACCTTCAGTTCATAACCTCCTTGGTTGGCATATTTAGACTAATTTTAACCTTATTCACTTTTGCTTCTACGGTCACCCTCTGAATGCTGGAGCTAAGCTTGGAAAAAAATTATTAGAACTCCTCGTTGGACTTTGTAGTTAGGAAGAAACATAGAACTTTTATATAGAATTTTTATGGGAAAAGAGAGATTGTCTTCTATGGTGGTGGGACATATTGTTCTCTATGGCTCTATTTTTGTGCAGATTAACCAAACATTTTTATGATTATGGGTTATCTTCTCTTTCAACCAACACGAAGTTTTTCTGTAATTTCTTAGCAATGTTGAGATTTTCTGCCCCTTCCCTTAGTACATTTCATATTACAATGAAATAGTTTCTTATGCAACAAAAAAAGAAGTATCTTCAAACCTCAGTCTTATTGTTTTAGGTTGGAGGACAGTAGAATTGAGTTAGAGGGAAGCTGCAGGCAGCTATGGGAGAAGAAGCAAAAGACCCTTTCAAGGGAGTTGATTGGAAAGCCGTGGGTGGCGATATGCAAAAAGATCCCAGCTCTACAAACATTATAAAGAAAAGGCGTCCAACAAAAATCAGGCAAATTCCAGATTATTATTTTCTTCCTAGAAGATCCCTTCCCTCTGCCATTGCATTCTATGGGGCCTTTATTGCAGGTGGAATTGGTGCTGGGATGCTGGTGGAGATCTGGATAAATGATAAAGTTAAAAGTATGCTCTCAATATACTTCTTACTCTTAGTAAGATTATGATTGTTAAATTATAAGGATGTTAAATTATAAGTTTAGTCCATGAATCTCAAAATGTCTTGCATGTTGTTGAACTCTAGAAGAGTATCAATAGGTTACTAAGGCCCTATTTGATAATTATTTGGGTTTTAGTTTCTGTTTTTGAAAATTATGTTTGKTTTGTCACAATTTTTTTATTATGTTTTCATGTTTCTTAGCCAAACTTCAAAAACAAAAACTACTTTTTTTTTTTTTTAGTTTTCAAAATTTAGCTTAGATTTTGAAACAATTTATAAAAGTAGATGGAAAACATAAAAATACATATGTGAAAGTAGTGTTTACAAGTTTAATTTTAAAAAATAAGATGGTTATCAAACGGGGCATAAGATTTTAGTTTTCTTGTCTAATAGGTCTCCAAACTTAAGTGTCTAAAAACACCATCGAACTTTATATTTTGTGTTTAATAGTCTTGATTGACCTATTAGACATTTTTTAATATTCATAGACCTATTAGACACAAAGTGAAAGGTTAAAGTCTCTGAATTTGGAAAAATGTCGATCTATTTGACACAATCATGAAATTTTATGACTAAACTTGTAATTTAACCTTATATCATCAACCTTATCTAGAAGCTATATCTTAAGGACTTCTTTTTTTTTTCTCTTTTCAAAGTATATGTGTCAGTATACAGTGTGATTGATTTTTCTTTTTGATGTGTACTTGCAGAGGATGGAGGCGTCATCTGGGAATTTGACAAGTAGAGTTGAGAAGTATTAAAGTCATTTAATTCAAGTTCTGGATTTTGTTTTGTTGCCAATCCTTAGTTTTAGGCCTTTTGGCATACATGAGGGAGTGTCTTTTAATGCCTCTATGAAGTTTGTACAAAATTTTGAAACATTAATGATAATTTTTTTGAAGTTATAACCACCAATCAAGCACGAGTGACATTAAACACAATCATTTCTGGTATAATCAGATTGTTGACTCAATCTAGTAAGCTTGGGAAGCACATTCCATGAAGTTGAGATCATAAAGCTATGAAATTTCTTAGCCTGGAAACTATTATTGAATGATTTCTTTAGAACAGAGAATGTGCAACACAAGAAAGTATATTCAAGAAAGTATTCAGTAGTCCTGAAAGAGTTTCAAGTTATTTAGAACACTTGTAACCAACACAACAATTTGCATCAGTTGGCTTTAGGATAGCAGCTCGTTGTCGGTGGCTAAGGGTTTATCCTCTCAGTACTCCACAGCTTCTCCCCTCTTGAACTCGAACTCGCTTTATACAAAAACCTTTTTTCGCTCTTCAAATTCACATAATCAACCTGTGAATGAAAGATAGAAAGGGGTAAGTAACATATGGAAAATTAACATGATGGAGATTGGAGAATGTATGATCATGTACAAAATACATTACAAACCTGATCAGGATTGAAAACAAGCAAACAGTATGAATCAACAGGACCCGAAGAAGAATCTTGAAGATTTTCCTTGGCTGGTTGTCCAGTAAGATAGGGAAGGCCTGGATTAGGTCCCAAATACTGCATTCTTGTCTTTGAAGGAATAGAGGACCATGCTTTCTCTCTTTGCTGCAATGTGAACTCAGCATGATCATGATAGAATATGCAAGAGAATATCACCAAGAGTAAAGTGAAAAAGTGAAATCTAAAAAGTTAGAACCAGCTTCAAGTTACAAGTGGAAAGGGCCATSCCTACAACCTGAAGTTTTATAGCATCAGGATACAATGAATCAACAACCTCAACTCTCCCACTGATCCGAAATTGCTCCCATGATTCGGTGAAATACCAGCATATCTAAAAGACTAAAACATTTAAAATCGAAATTTTGACTCAAATTGGCACATACATTTCAGCAGCAATCTCAATACAATAAGCTAGAGAGACTCATGAAGAAATTATTTATATCATATACTATGTTCTCTAGCCAGGGAGATTAATACCTCAGCAAATGGACAATTCTTAAGCTCTTCAACCTGCAGAATCAACCAAAAGCCAAGTTCATTTTAAAGACAAAACTCAGATCTACTTCATCACAAACAWATTGCCAGCCAACAAATCA
The DNA here is from genome assembly GCF_001995035.1 of Momordica charantia. The sequence continues at coordinate 960,767 of NW_019104533.1, read as the reverse complement.
ATGCAGAAGTTCTACTAGGAAAATCTGCTATATTTCTGTTCTAGAAGATCCAAGCTATTGTTGATACTTGGATGGTCGAGGAGTCAACAGTATCGAGAGAGTCAATAGACGCGATTACAGAACCAGAAAATGCCTGTTAGGAACCGAGCATAATTCATCGCTTGTCTTGTTACTGCCATAGACGTGGATCCACATTACATAATCAATAACACTAAATACAGATTGCAATAAAATTCCAGAAACCCAGATAATCATTGCGTTAAAAACCACAGAACAACAAATGGCCGTATGAATTAAGCAATTTAAAATGAAATATAAGGCTTCCCGTAAAAGAACCTTGCGACTTCTAGAATCCGTGTTGATTTGGATATTATCGCTGCCCTCTTGGAATCCTCTGAAAACAACTGTGCGATTGGAGGGCCTTCCATTCGCTCCTACCGTTGCCTGAAAACGAATTCGAAATCGAAACGGTGAGAAAGGAAAAAAAAAAAAAAAGTAGTTAAGCTTTGAGAGAAATAGTGAGAGAGCTGTACGAGCTGCAAGAATTGGGAATGCTTGATGTGGCCATTAGATTCCAAAGCAGTGAGAAGAAGGGACTTCCATGGCGCTGCTGCCGATCCCATCTCCCAATTGTCCGCTCGCTAATTTGCCTAATGGTTTCAATTTCCCATTTCCGTTCGGTGCATCACTGAGAAATAGTACTTTCAGGAACGAAGTTCAACTTTTCAGTAATTAATATCGGATATCAATTTTCGTTTCTAATTTTTAATTTTAGTTTTTTTTCAATTTAGATTTTTTAAGAATAAGAACTTATTATTATTATTATTATTATTATTATTATTCTTAAGTTCCAATTCCACCCTCTGGACTTTCAGGTGGCACTTAAAATATCTATTTTACATGTACTCTAAAATTTTTAAAATATCTATTTTAAGTGTAATTTTAAACATCTGGCCATCAATCTAATATAGTTTTATAGATAAAACAATAAATTTATTGGTTTTGTGTTTCAGAATATATATMCACCTACATCCAACTATACGTTTGCCTGTTGGTAACGTGATCAGTTCCCAAGTGTYGTTCTTCTTTATAGCATTCATTTCTTATATCGTAGCTTTCTTTCACTGAGGATGATTGAGAGCTTTTCTTAGGAGGCTATCTTATCATCGAAACGAAAGCTTCAAAATCAAAATACTTGATAGGATACAAAGTTATCAATAGGACGAGAAGTCAAATATCTCTTTTCTTTCTTAAAGGTGATACAGATGAGAAACAACAGAAAGGGAAAAATAATCCATATTGAAAGACAAATCGATAAGATATCTCTTTTAACGAATTTCTTTATTGTGATAGCTTATCAAGACTTGTTAAAGCTGGAAATTTCAGTCTCTCACCTCAATATTTATTGTATTAAAAAACAAAACATTAAAAATACTTGATATTGAATAATATGTTGCTGAGGTTTAATAGTTACCATTTGTATTTATAGGTAGTTTGTGTATTTTTTTTTTTGAGCTTCCAATAATTGAATTGTGATAGTATAATTTGAGTATTTGATTTTTTTTTAAGAATAATTCGAGTATTTTATTATACCACGTAGTTAAAATAAAATTGAATAATATATTTAGTAATTGCTTTATTTTGAAATTATTAAGCAAGTAAACTTAATCAGTGTTTTTTAGTTAGTTTTTCTTTWAAAAAAGGAAAAACACTTAATTGGAGTCATTATAAAGACAAAAATCATAGAACTATAGTACATGTCAATTATCATTGAAGTGTGCATATGTTGGCATCTATAATAAATTGTTGAACTTTAAAAGATGTCTAATGAGTATCAAGGAAAAGAGTTTTCAAATTTGGAATAATATGTCTATAAATTTTTGAACTTTCAATTTTGCTAAAATAAGTATTTAAATTTTATTAAAAAAATTCAACGATAATGGATATATATTTTAAATTAGTTGGATTCCACATGCCCATATATATTGTATTAAATAAATAAATATTTAAACTTTAACGATGGTCTCATATRGTCATATGAACTTAAAAACAAAAAACAATGRTCTCGTAAATTAGAGATTTATTCGATGCAAAATTAAAAAAATTCAAGGAGTTATGTTTTTTTTTCTTTTAACATAAAAAATCAGCTAGAATCCGCTCGATTCAAAATCAGCTATCCCAGTGATGAGCTTCCGTCGCCAATCACTGTAGTTCCCTCCAATTCTCCGATCAGACCCAATTCCATGGCGGAAACAGCCTCCACGATCGATCCCATCTCTCGTCTCCCTCTCCCTCTCCCTCTTCTAGGATCCGAGCCGATCCCTTCCGTCCCTA